>VZTJ01000753.1:1553706-1568706 GCA_013397795.1 Orthonyx spaldingii
TTCGAGCAACAACTTCATACTTGTGTGTAATGCATGAAAAAAAAAGAAAAAAAAGAGAGAAACTGGAAGCTGGAGAGATAAGTACAGATAAGTAGGACACAGGTAGCCCATCTGAGTTTAGACTGTAAGGTTGTTCAGGATTACTTGGTGTTCAACACCCAACCAAACCAGTTGTGTGTAAGAGAAAATATTTTTTGATGTAGTAGTTCCTGAGATATTACTGCCACAGCCTAAACTACCTAGTAGTCAACTTGAAATTTCCACAGTAGGACACAAGACAGAAGACATTCTGCTGAAGTTTAAATTAACTCACATATTTTGAGGTCAGGAGTGAGACACAAAGGATGGCCTGAGTATATTATCGTTGCCTCCATTACAGACGAATAGAGCCATCAATCCTGGTTTTCCTGTGGAAATTAAATAACTTTGAAAGGGTGAGTGTTTCATACGGCATATGTAAGGATGTAGGATACCCTGTAAGGCGAGAGTAGGGAGATATGACCAAATGCAGAAGATAGAGGTGTGACTGAGAAGGTGCTTGCGCATGAGTCAGGATAAATAACACAGGAGCCTGAAGATCACTGCAGACCAAAACCAGCAGAAGTTATTAGTTTAAAAGAAGTGTGGGTCTAAATCATCACATTGATGCATCCACATCACAAATCAATTGATTCAGTGAGTTTCATTGTCACACAACTGAAGTAATGAAAGCAGCAAACAAGGTTAAAATATTCCCTTTTCACACCTCTTCTATTGTGGAAAAGAAGGAAATACTACGGTGGAAAAAGGAACAATACTAAAAGAAGTGGTCAATAAATTCAGACTGACTGAGCAGATTGGATGATTGAAGAACCTGGTAATGGTATGTGGAACATTTCTTTTGTCAGTCACTGATGCAAACCTGGATCAGGTCGAGAATGACAAAAACCTGTGACCATACGAGAAATGAGTCAGTGCTGTTGGTATTCATGTTAGCGAAAATGCCATGATGATTGACAATAATTGGAACTCTTGTTAACATTATCAGCAGAGAGGGAAACCATGGTCTAAGCAGACATAAAGGTTGATTGCTCCTCTCATCTGAAAGCAGAAAAAGCCCTGTTAAATAATAGACAAGGCAGACACTGGTGATTGTGTCTCTGCTCACCGTATAAAGAAGTTTGCCTGAGTTTTTTTGCAGTCTATCCCTCACCTTTAAGTAGGCTTATAATAATTTTAATTTAGGGTCACAAAGGAAAATTAAGGTGCCTCAGAAGTGAGCACATCAAGCATCAAGTACTCTTGCTCTTAGTTCTGAGAGAAATAGCAAGGAAAGTAGAAACTTCCGCTGTCTTCTTGGCTCTGTTCTGAAGAACTGAAGAAAGTAACCTTTCATGTCTGTTCCTTTAAAATTCTTACTTTGAAAACCTGTTGTTCTAAGTGTTTGAAAAGTGTTGGAATCTTCCATCTGATGAGCATATTGCCAGTAATTACTGTCAAATTTGCGTATCTTCTAAAATTTTTTGTTTTCCTGTTTTATGCTCTAAGGCCATTGTGCAAAAAATGACTCCATATACAATGGAAACAGTAAATCTAACTTTAAATAAAGCATGTACCACTGAAGATTTGACAGATGGGAAAAGTATATTGGAAGCTTGACTCTCATTGACATTTGACCCCTTTCTTCTACACTGACGATGGAGAAGACATTTCATTTTTTTTACTGTATGATCTTTCTCAGTTCTTGCAATTAGGAGAATCGGTGTTAACAGCAGATTTCCAAATATTTAAGAGGAAAATATTGCTTTTGTAGTAGATAGGAACTCTTTTAAATTCAGACATAGGTCTTAAACTGGAGATGAGGTTCAGTTTTAGTCCCATTTATCCATCAAACACACTGAGACGTTTTTGTTTTAAGGATCACTTGATTTTTCTAGCATTTTGTAACAAAAAGCCAGCATTCCTTGCTTCTATAAAATATGCTCTGATGGCCTAAGTTATGACTCTGTCTGCTGTTCAAGCATGTCTGAAATTGTACTTTGTCCATGGCCAAGTGTCTCTTCAATCCTGCTTTGTGCTGTCACAGCAGGAACAGAGGCTGAGTGTACAAGGTTTAGCTGATTTTGCTACTGACAGCAACTCAGTGATACCAGGCCAGCTTCCTTCCACCTCACAGTGATGCTCACAAGGACCACTCCCAGTTCTCAGGAGTGCCAGCATTTTACAGTTACTTTATGGCTTTACACACTTCTCGAAGAGGTAAAAAGTGGTCACTCCCACGCCACACCAAGCCTCTTCAACTTGTTCCTACCATCGCAGATGAGGTAAAATTGCAGCGTAATGAAAGGTCTTTTGCATGGACAAAGTTCAAATGTGATATGTTAAAAAGACAGGGAGAAACATAAGGAGTCAAAGTGTCACTGCAGTGATAGACCAGAGTCTGATTTCTGTTACAGCAGTACAAAATAGGAGAAGCCTATACAAGTCAAAGGATACATTGTGGAGCTTGAAGAATCAGCACCATGAAGAACAAAACCAAAACATAGTCCAGGAATAAGAAAAACCCAAAGAGAAATCAAAAGTTATCTAAACAAACAAACAAAAAATAAAAAAGAGGTCATACATTTGAAGTAAAAAGTATGGTCTTAGTTTTGCTTACAGAATAAAGTACCATAAAAATGGAAGGAGTAAAAGCTAAGGGCATCCAGAATGATATAAAGACTCAAGGGTCTTATGTATTCAGAAAGGTTAGAAAAGGTAGGTCTGTACTGTTTGGAAAAGAGAATCTTATGAGGGACTTCAACGAGATACATGAAACTCTAAAGGGACCAAGGAAGAGACATGCAGCAATGGTGTTTGAGCTAGTGTCAAACACAAGATCAAGGGGACACAAAATTATGCCAGCAAAAAGCCTGACATCAAAACTTTCTGGGTAGAAATATCTTATACTAAGAGCAAAATAGCGAAGACAGCAATTACTGCAAATAGCTTAAATACTTTCAAAACAAAAGCAAAATGCTTCGGAAAGTGATGTTGGATGAAATTAGTATTTCTGAAAATTCAGAGATTAACATCAAAATTTGAGTCATGGTTTTACTTTAGCTTCATGGGGAGACATTATGCAGAATTAAGTTTTCTGTTCTTAGTTAAATGAGAAATTAACTGTGGATTGTGGAATGTCCTTTGAACTTGGATTCTCATCACCCCACAACATCATTCCACCCCCAGTGTGCTCCATCAAGTAATCAAGTCAAAATGCAGCAACCCAATGAAACATCAGACCAGGAGAATTAATTGCAACGTCAATCCCTGGCTGGCCCTTCAGATACTTCCCTATTTTAAATTGTCACTTCATTACTCATCTGCACGCTCCCTCACTGCTTATCCACCCATCACCTTCCCACTCTGGCACCAGCTGGGTCATGGGACACTCAGTGGGCACTTTCCTCCTCCTCCCCTCTTTCTCTCCAAGAGGGAAACCAGCTGTGATGCCACAGCAGCACATGTCACCAGCACCTTTCCCCCAAGGTGTGCAACATGACACCGGTACCCCTGTCAGAGGGATTGATAGCTGTGCACAACCATCATGTGAGTCTGTCACAAACTGGAGCAGGTAGGAAAGGAAAACTGCACATTAAACACAAAACTCTGTACAAATTGTGAGGCAAAAATTGTGTTACAATGAGCATAAGGAAACATCAGTACCTGAAAGACAAAAATCCTCACAGGGTCTCACATCAACCCCAAAATGAAGCCATCCTGAGCATACAATTACTCCTAAAACTTCCTGTGGTGAAACCATCAGGGCAAAAATTGCCTGTATGAAATCAGCAGTGTTTGTTAAAAGAAGTTTAAGCCAGAACAGATTATTCATATTTCAATCAAGCGGCATCACCACAGGTTGGTGTAGGCTGATGGGGACTCTGATTTCTGTATGAATCCTTCTTCCAGCTTCAGAGTACTGACTTTCTACAGAACTGTAGACCTATACCTTTAAGGTGATATTATTGTGGGCATTATTGTCAAGTTTTATAACACCGTAGATATGCCTTCAAATACACATTTATTCTTAGCTAAAAGCATCCTAACATTTTATCCCCGAAAAGGTATTTATTGGTATTTCTGGTATCAAAATTAATTACCATGGTACACCTGCATATTTTACCTTAACTCCAGGAAGATTAGACAGATTGGGAGCTAGAAATTTTGACTTTTACATACATAAGTGATGAGAAAAGGTAATATACAATACAGCATCCATTCAGTACCAGATTTCCAACACAAAGATAGTATCTCAAGATGTAATGCAAGAAGAGGATATTTTACATCCATTTAGGCAGGGAAGCCAAGCTGAATGGGTTAAAATTTGCCACCGATCCCAAGTAAGTGATTTTCTTAACCCCTTAAGGGTTCAAACTGCACCAGGAGGAAAAAGCAATTATACAATGAAGAGGAGAAGAGAAAAAATGTCCTGAACTGATTTGCCTGCAACAAGGTACAGATTCCTCTGTGGTCTGCAGGGAGCAGCTGAGCTCCCCAGCTTGCTCTTTGACCACACCCGAAATAAAAACTAAAGGATATTTTGGGGAATAGGAAAACACAACAGCTCAGATAATGTCCCAGGCAGTATATTCATTACAGGCTCATCAGAGTGGATGCCTGCAATAGGAAGATTAAATACCCATTTACCAGCATCAGAGGAGAGTTTGGTTTTATAATGTATTGTCCCCTATTCCCCGTGAGGCTGCTTTGTTTGATAAAATGCTGAGTGTGGTGTAAAAATATCCCTCTCTCTGTAATTTGCACTCCTCTCCATTTAAAGCTATTCTTGCTGCAAACGAGAATTGAAAGCTGCTAAAATTAAGTGGTGTCAGTTCTCAATGACACTTTAATGATAGAGCGCTCAGCAAATGAGATGAGAATGAATTCCAGCTTCTCTGCTAAAGATAGTAACCAGCACTAAACAGTATAATGCTCCAACTGGGCTACACTTCACCTGCTTCATTCATATTTAGTAGAACTGAAATAGGGAAACTATAATTAAAATGCTCATAAAATGAAAAAAAAAGAAAAAGCAGCTAATTTCTAATAGAGATGGCAGGAAACAACTGAAGCTTGTAAAGTCAAAGCACAGCCCTTCTTTGTCACTTCTGTAGTGCCCCAGAGGCCACTGCTGGCTGGCCACAGGGCAGGTGTGGGGCTGTGGAATGCTTTCCTCCCTGAAGAAATTGCTGCTCCCAGCAAGTTTGGTACAAACCTACTTATCTAACCCAGGTATAAGGAAAATGAAGATTGAGAAATCCTGCCCAGTTGTGGGTTAAATGACACCACTGCCTCTGAAAAACCATTCAAGCAAATAAAACCCCAACATGTAAACATTTTCTGTCTCTCAGTATTGCAATAACTGGACCTTCAAGGGCGTCCACCCAACCTCCCACACAGATCATCACCTCTGCTAACATGTGGCTTCTCTACTGCTAACAGATGACAACTTCAAAGCATGTCAACTGGGTGCTGTCACCTCTGTGACCCCCTTACGCCACTTTTGTGTTGCAAAGGTGTTTTATGATGGGACAATTATTCCCTGAAAAAAAAAGAAAAATTCTTATACTCAAAGTTTCTGAGCATGGCACAGCAATGGGAGGTTCTGGTGCAGAGGGAAAGATGAGCACATGAAGTTGGACACAAAGATCCTGGTGCTGCTTGAAATTCATGTGGAGTCTGAGCAGAGCCATCACTATCTTTTCTTCTGCCCCATATATCATGGGCTTACAGTCTGCATTTACTTTATATTTCTTTCTACAAACTGCTGTGGAAGAGAAGTAGATTGTTTCCAGCCCTTGACAAAAACAGAGTTATTTTTGTATGATGCTATGTCATTCAGTTGAATAACCAAGCCTGTCAAGCACGTGAGTGGAAGATAAATATTAAGGCCTGCAAAGTATAAAAAGCATTAATTATGGAGAGAGAAGTATTTATCACTATAGGAAATTTTCAGTGGATTTACAATTATGAAAGCTTTCATGTAATAAGGTGATTTAAGGTTTCAAAATTCACTGCAAGTATTTGCAGAATATTCCGTATGACTAGAATGGAGATGAGGCCATTTGAGATGGATGACAATATAATCTTTATATCTCATAGTAATATTAGGTTTTCTTTACAAATACAATATATTTGATGGATAAGTGATCCTTCAAATACTGTACAAAGTTTTAAAATAAGGTGCTGACACTATTTCCCCACCCTTATTTTGATGAAACCAGACCGAATCTTTACCTACAAATTCTTCTTCCAATGTCTTCTAACAAATAATGCACTGCAGAGAATTCCTCATTTCTCAATTTCACATGGGGAAAAAAAAAACCAACAAAACCTTTTGCATTTACATAACAGAACATATCCCGAGCTGTGTAAGTGTCTAGGAGTTGTAAAACTGGTGGCCTAATGGGCTGAGGGCAAGTGAAATGGTCATGCCTGAATGAGAACAGTAATTCCACACACATCTCTGTGTTTCTTCCCATACAAGGTTCCTATCCTGGCTGTACAAGTACCAACTTGACAGCAACTGTCAAAAGCTTCTTAAAATGAGCAACATTGACTATTCTTGCCACTGTTTGCAGATCAGACAGCACTGTGTATATGGTTTTTACACAATATGTTTGTGTGTCTTCTGTTGCGTACACAGCTCAAAACGTCTATATTCTTCCTGCAAGGATTGTGTGACTTTGGCCAGTCTTCATTCTGGTGTAGGCAATTCACAAGCCTCCCTTCCTGCCTTCTTTCCTAGCACAACTTTCCTTCAGGGAAACAGGTTTTTATGTTATTATGGTATACCCAAAGAAGACATGAGAAAGCTTCAGCTGTTGCGTGACAGTCACCTTTCTGTCTTACTCTGGGATGATTATGGTAGTGTAAAGCAAAGCTACCAAAAGGTTCAATTACCAATTCTGCTATTAATTCAGCAAGAAAAAGAAAAAAAAAATTTATTATTGTGATATTTAGATTATGGTTACACATCCAGTCTTGCACTTCAGAGTTCAGACAAGCATAGGAACGTGAAATGTGGGCTGATAGCTCCAGATCAGCAAACACCCCAGCTAAACTGATAATGAAGTTTTATGAAGATAAATGTATGCACATCAAGGTGTGGTGTTTGTTCCTGTTGTTTGTGGAACAAACAAGGAGGCAGAAGAGGGATCACGTGTATTCCCACACCACCAATTTAAGCCTTCCTGGCTTATTTCAGCCTCAGGTTGGTCTCTTGGTTGTGTCTAAGTGCTGAAGTGTTCCTTCACCCACTGGGAGATGTGAAGGAAAGCACCAGCCTAGTGGCACAGTGAGTAAGGGAAGTTGGTATGGGCTGAGTGAAAAATAACATGATTGCTTTGCCTTCTTTGAGTATCTCAGCCAGGGAATGGGAGGCAGGAAGGAAAGGGCACTCTGGAGACTACTTATTGTCTGACTTTTTTTTTGTGCAAGGGGACTTATGCCTGCTGATGGAAAAGTGCATCCTGGAGCACACATCTTCCTTGAGACTTCTTTTGTCTCCCAGCTAGACCAACACCCTTTAGTTTTCTGTCATGCAAGAGTCACTTACAAATCCTGTGAGATATTGAGCATCACCTACAAGATCCCCTAGGAATCTGAAGCATCTCAGAAAGCCATTAGGTAAAATAAAATAAAAAAATACCCCTTCAAACAAACAAACAAACAATACCCCTCCCCGTCCTCCCAAAAAAAAAAAAAAAAAAAGCGAGAGAAAAGGAAAAAGGGAAAAAAAACCCAACCCACCTCTTCCTATCAAAGCAGTTTTACAGAGCTTTGGAAACAGCAAGACAAAATAAATATTGAGTGAGAAGGAAAAAAGCCAGTATTGCATCAAATACTTGCCCCAGGTCCTACAACAGCAAAAATGAGGTGACATGCAGCCATACATGAGTGGACAACATGTCAGCTGCACAGAGGGTCTCTTCATCGTCACACATGTCCCCTAACTGGCAGTTTACCCCTTCAGACACAATGTTAAGAGACATAGGAAGAATGTTCTCTTTTTGAAAAGTGTCACATAAAGTAGCTTACCAGCCTGGTTGGCAGAAAATCATATTTTCTGATATCTGATGTCACATTTTATTAGATTTAGGATACTATTATCCTACTTACTTAGGGGTTTTAAAGTATCCTTTTTATAGCTAATGCCACAGGTAGAATGTTAAACTATAGACATTTTGCAATAAAGGACAAGACTCTTTCTTATACACAACTGGTATTTTTTTGCCCCAAACAATGCAATAGCTGTTCAGTACTTTTTATCCCCCTTTTTTTTTTGTATCCTTGCACATTTGTCCTCGGTTCATCCACTAAAGTATGAGTGAATCTGGTTAGTCTGCAGAACTCTGGAGCTATAATTTGTAACTCTTTTAATATATTTTAATGAGCTATGATTATTTAATACGCTTAAGATGGTTTAATCTTAACTCTAGAGCTCAGAGCAGTTGTCCTTTCAATTCAAACAATGGCATTTGCTGTACTGCTTGGCAGTAGTTTCCACCTGTTAGTAAGTAAAATTCGCAGTATACTTTTCAATGCTTATATCAGTTTCAATGCTTATATACAATCAGGGATTATATCAGTTCTGAATCATCCCTTTGCGTTTATGTAGAAATGTTTTATCTTGATTTCAGTTACCAGGGGACTTCCAAATAAAACCATTTACTGAATCAAAGTTTCTTGAAAGTCTTCAAACAAAATTTTGACTATTGGTAATTGAGGTTTATGAATTGACAGAATTTTCAAGTTTTAGAAATTTTAATTTAAATAAGCTTGTTTTCTGAGCATAGCCATGTTCCTATTTAAGCAGCAGAATTTATTCATTGTGCATTTAAGGGCAGAATTTGATTCATACCATCAAGAACATTAATGATTTTCATCAAAGGATAATTGCTTCTGTTCTGTCTGGGGAAAAGACTTCTTTTCTTGGGTGGCATTTGACTTATTTGTGTACATGAGAATTAGCTTTGCCCACAATTAAAATGTAAATGTACCTTTTTTATATCAATGTTACAATGTTTAGTGATTAAACCATAGATTTTTATCCCTAATTAGTCTCTGCATCTTTAGTAACTTTTCAGAGCTATAATATATCAATAGTAAAATGTTACTGATGGGTGTCCAGGTGGAGAGCAGATTCTTGGAGAATGGGATGAAGCAAGCAGAAAAATCCCCAAATATGTGGCACTCTTGCCTTGTTCACACAGCTCTGTTTTAGTCGTAGCTATTGGGAGAACTGAGAGATAGGAAAAAGAAATGCTGATCTAATATTAATATTTACTAATGGTCAATAGCATGAGTTTGGCAGGGGTTTTTCAGCATTCTTTACATAACAAAAGGAAACAACTCCACAGGAACGCAGGAGTAGGATTCAATTATTGGTAAAGGAAAAATGCTTTTTATAGTGTATGTTATTAGCTGCTGCAGGCTTTAAAATAAAATATCCAGAAACAGTGTGATGCTTTTAGTAAAGAGAAAGGACAAGATACCAATATCACTCTCTCTTTAATGTTTTACAGAACTTCCTCCAAACAGACCTGCAAAAATTCTCATTCCATAGAACAGAAACATTTAGGTCAAGAAATTTACGTATAAAATGAGAGACCTTCAAAGAAAATTTAGATGTGACTTTCAGGGCTCTGCATCTGAGTAGAAAGGTCCTTCTCACCACGAAACTAAACCAACAAGCCTGTGTGCTCTGGGAGCCACTGCCCTGGAACAACTTTGGTCCAATGGTTCACATGCAATGGAGATAATTAAAGATCTCAAGGTATATTTTGCAGGAGGAGGGACACCATTTTCAATTCCCTTAGCAGAGCAAAAAATATTTCCCTGCTTCTATTGGGCAAATCTCCTAAAGGAACCTGCTAGCTGACACCAAGTCACTCCCTAAACCAGAAGCACTTTTGGGAGAAATTTCCAAACAGACACTTTTAATGTGATTTATAATCCTTTAGAATAAAAGGCACTTTGCAACAAGATCAACACAAAGACTGCTGAATAAAACCCCTCTGTGGGGCTTTGATAAACCACAGAATCACTCTGTGCTTTATCAGGAGAGAGTAGGAATTCACAGAATTTATTTTAATTTTTCCTACTCTCTTTCACAGTTTATCATTCCTTGGGGTAATTCCATTAAGAAACTATCTTGTCACCTGCACTGACAATACATTTTTTTCTCTTTTATGAGTAATGTGTCAAACTAGTACATCAACTGTGCTACTTATGCTTCTCACTCACCATAACAAATATATTTTCAATATTTTAAAAGTAAAATATTTTATTGCATTTTCTGAAATTATAAATTCACCTAAATAATAAACACAGTCAGGGGCTCTACTTCTTTCTTTCTTTCTTTCTTTCTTTTTTTAATCTGTGGATTTTAAGTTTTTCCACCTTTATTGGGAATAATTTTGACATTTCTGTAAATTATTTCTCCAAATTGCTCTATCTCTTTTATTAAAAAAAAAGGTAACCAGTTTCATATTTAGATCTACAACTGACCGTTAGTATTGTATCTCCTTAGCGTACATTTTAGTAGGCATAATTGTGTTGAAATATGAATTAATTTGGCAGTGGTCTTCCCTGCATACCCTGGATTATTTTAAGAAGATGAATGTAACCTTCAGCTGTGTTCTGTGGAGGTTTTGTTCCAGAGCCTTTCACTGTGATTTGAGATTGAAAGCTTACCAATATTTGAAGAATGCCATTGAGCACTAGGCTGTATTTGTTTGTCTCCTGAACTCTTTCAATTAAGAAAATAATCCATTATGGAAAATCTTGATTAAAAGTTGGCTTATTCTCCCATTTGATTAAAATTCAGCATTACAATGAATCAATTGTTCAGTACTTCTGTGAAAACTGCATCAACTGCAGGCAGAAGACAAATTGCTCTGTTGCTCTTGCACCTTACTCACCTTTTCTGTCCTCTGATTATAGAATCTACTGGAGAACAATAAATGTCTCTAATATTGTGGTTTCACTTGGTCCTTGACCCTATTCCATGGCAAAGGGAGAGATACCCTGACAGCCAAGGGGACTTGGGAGTGGGAGGATTTTCTTGGCCAGAGACTTTAGCTCCACAATTCCTGTCCTGTCCCAAGATGGAGACTGTGGCACACCTTATTCCTGCCATAAACTTCATGAGTTTCTCAGCCTTCTGAGCCCTGAATAAAATCTTCAGGATTTAGTCCTTTGCATATTTTCACAATGACATCAGCAAACAAGGCTAATCTCGCCTGCCAACAAAATGTTTTTATAACTCTGTACTAAATCCCTAATTAAAATCGCCACCTCGAAAACTCTGCACCAAACAAAGCAGCTGAGGTTGGGCTGCAACCTGACAGTTGTGGGACTGGAGAGGATGAGGTCTTTATCCCAAAACGTACCTCAAAGTCATCTCTTTCTGCTTGTCTGGGCTCAGCTCTGGAACAGGTAGCTCTGCAGCCACTCAGATGGCTGTATGATTTCAGTGGGTGAAGTCCTGGTCTTGGCCAAACCAGTGGCAAAACTCCTGCTGATTTCAATAGTCAGGCCTTGGCTTCAAATGTGGCAATAAAAAAAAAAATCAGTAATGAAATAGTGGTAGAATTGCTTTCCAGTGTATTTTCATCTACAGTTTGCCTGTCCTTTGGCAAATGTGGCAGTTTGGAGAAATTAAGCATATTTAATCAGGAAGATTTTCAGACATAAACAGGTGGTTTAAACCATACTACCATGTTCCCAATCCAAACTTCATGGAGAAGCTTTTCCAATTTATTCTTACACTATGACTAATTCTTTTTACTATTTCTCTAAATAAAATTGCCATTTTCCCTGTTTTTTCAAACAGAGTGGCTTTTGATAAATATAATTGAACTCTAATATTGAACCAACTAACTTCCAATATTACAACTCCATCACCAAAATTGATTTTTAAATTTTTTTTGACTTCTTTATGGGTTTTCCCAAGGCTGAATATGTTACCAGCAAACCATAATGTTAGCTATCAAAACAGTGATTTATCTTATTATTTGATGAGGACACAAGAGAGAATAATTGATATAAACACTGAAAAAGATCTTCAACTGCATCAAAATTTTAATGCTTAGTGTGTTCACTGGCAAAGAAATGTTTAAAAAGTGACTTCAGAAGCAGCCCAAAATAATGTAAGAAAAAGAAGTTTTAGGACAGAGTCACATATTGGGTACTGATTTCTTGAGTTTAGTGTTACTTTCAGTTACAATTATTAACTGGAATAAAATATTTGCAAAATTTAGAGAAACCCTATTTTGTTACCTGGCTGAGAGACTGAGAGGTGAGAGTGAAATTAATGTGCATAAATAACGTGGGCAGGTGAAGCTGAGCCCACTGGAAATAAGATAGTTACTAAAATAACTCTGAGGTCAGTATTTGTGATGAAAATAGACAAGATTTATGGCAAAGTAATTCAATCAAATAATCTGAAGCGGGTCAGAAGCATTTCATTCTAATGCAGTGTTTTAAAATCTATAGACATTGTGCAATTAAATGAAAAGCAAAAGCAAGCCATAGATTGTTGCTGCAGAGAAGAGAATAAAAGAAAAAGCAAAAGAAAATGTCAGCTGGAGAAGATCTCATTTTGGAAACCTACAATATGTTGATTGATAGGACTAGCATTTTTCAAGCTCTGTCACAGCTGAAGTATAAAGCTGTCAGTGCATATGATAATGATGGATGCTCTAAAACATGCAAATAGCATGAAAAATCATTTCTCACATAATTTTGGAAGATGAGAGGAGTTGCGAACTGAGGGGAGAGGGGAGAGTAGGTCAAGCTGAACATTCAGCCAAGAGGAAGAGGCGGCCGCCTCGCCACTGCTGGAGTTGTTAATTACTATGCAAGTGAAACAATGAGTTATGCCGGCCTTCTGCAAATTTTCCCACAGAATTGTGATTGTGACCGGCGAAGGGAGAGAGGCAGAACCGCAGCTCTGGAGCTGAGCACAATAGGGAGCTCCCCTGGAACAAATCCGCACTGAAGGAAATCTGCTCCAGGGGCTCCCGCGCTCCCGGGAATGTGCTGCTTTAAGAACATCCTGTGTATTTCAGAGGTGACATTTACAGTACACCATCAATATTGGGGGTGTTTCAGTTAATTAGCCATTTTTATTAACGCTGAAGTACAGTAAAACCCAATGTAAGCGTTAGGAATGTAAATGAGCACCATCCCCAGGCTGATCCAGCTCCCAGCAGTGAACTATCACACACTGCCCCCATATTTATGGTGCTTTTTATTTTCTGGACCAAGCAGAGGTTGCTCATGCTTCCAGCTGAGTTTCACCTCTTGTGCATATGCATGTGCTTGCATGAGCCAAAGTTCACAAGAAGCAACAAAGCTGTAGGTGCAACCTCAAATTTGCTGGATTTATTTTCATTCATTTTGCAATTTGGAGGAAAATCGTATTTGTAAACCAAATCTGGTGAAAACCAAATATACATTAAGTCTGGTTTTGTGGTTTTTTCCTTTCTTAGCTATAATGATGCACCTTGCAGGATCTAAGCTGAGGAAAATCCATGACATATAAAATAAAGCATTATTTATTAGAAGTGCCTTGCTTGGGCTCCATGAAATGGTAAAAACCACCCAGCTCACATTGCTTTGTATTCAAAACCCCTTATTCCTCAGTCCTTATTCCATATCAAGTTTTGACTATGCCTCATTTTCAAAATTCTGCTTCATTCAGCACAGGTCTACACACTGGATCTTCTCTCTACTGGATCTTTTTGCTTACTTTATCCCACCAAAAATGCCAGCTTAATATGAGCCCACCTGTATGCTTCCAAGTCTACCTCCACAGTTGCCTCTATGCTTTTCTTCAATCCTATAGTTCCTGATAGCATCTTCTTATCATTCCAGTCCCTTCTAGACAGAGATCATCTGATATCAGGTCTTTTCATGTGCTTGTATCCTTCTAAAGATCATGTCCATCTCAAATTTGACAATATGTATATTAATAAAAGGTTTTTTTAAATACCATCCTAAATCTTTCACTAAATGGTTTCTATTCAGGCTTATCTGTACCTGTGTTAGACTTAAAGCTCTTGGAGGCAGAGACCTCCTCCATTCCTGGGTGCATACTGCTGAACACACTGTCACACTCCACAAATTGCAAATAATGAGCAATGGCGATGGACCTTATTTTGTACTGCCTTCCATCTTATTGCTATTTAGCTTCACACAAAACAAGTGTCAAAGAGGTGACATTAGCAAGGGCTGTGGTTCCTCAGCAACTCAGCATGTTTTAAGTTGAAGTCTCATTCATAAAAGAGGACAATAACCAGAACACTTCAGAAAATTTTATCTAAACATTTTACTAACTTGCAAATTGAATTTCTCATTGATTTCCAAGACAATCCATTTTGTACTTCATTTCATTAAATATTGGTGCCGTTTCTGCATAATCAGGCTCTGGTCTTGCTATTTCAAACTGCTCTGTAGTAGGTAATTCATGAAAGCAAGGTTTTAAATGAATCTATGAATCTTGTTCTGATTTTTTTCCCCCCGTTGGATTTCATCTTTGTTTCAGACTTGGAGCTCATATTTGTGTCCAGATATTCAAAATGCTTTGTATTTGTTATTCAGCAGGATTATGCTCTTTTGGACTTGTTCAAGTTCACATTTAAAATGAATAATAACTCACTGTTGCTAATGATGAGTTCACATCTCTCCTTATTCACTGTTACTATTAAGATAAGAAGGGCCCAAAGGCAAGTGAGGTGAAATAGAAATTTAACAGAAGTTCTGGAAATCACTGTGTATCTAAACTAATCATGGCCCAAGGGTGTCATATTGGACTGAGACCAGCACAACTAATACCTGCACAGGACAGATTAGGGAGGTTTTCCTCTTGCCACAATTAAAATGCACGTAACAAAAATGAATAGGTATTCCCAGGAGCCCTAAGTGAGGCAACTCCCCAGAAAGCAGATGCAAGGACTGCCCAGCATCTAA
>VZTJ01000753.1:1573706-1579160 GCA_013397795.1 Orthonyx spaldingii
TAAGGACATTAGCAGCATTACAGGGCAATCCTTACACAAGGACAAAATGTTCTTGAGCAATTTCTGCAATGTATTAGAGACAAACAGGTTTTTCCTCAAAACTGAAGTCATGTCAGGCTTCTTGCTTCACCTCTTTTAATTTTCCCTGAACAAACATATTTATTGTGGTTTCAAGTAAATTTCCGGTTCACACACTTTTCCTGTGAGACAACAAAGGGCTTATTGGAGGGAGCTTTTAGGCTGATTGGCTGATCTACACCCAGGCCATCAAAGGTCTGAGACCTATATACTGTGAAAAAAATATGCCTAGCTCTGATTTTGTTCCTTTTATTAAGCTACTTAAACAAAAATAACATTGAAAACTGTATGTCACTGAAGTCATAATTGTTAACCTATGAAAAGAGCAACTCAACTGTCAGGCTGGATGGCATCAACAAGTTAGACGCGGTACTAAGAAGAATATTAGATCACAAAATAAGGTAAATCATCCTATTAATACCAAAATATTCAATCCTAACACAATCTTGAACAGATTTTCTAATTCATCCTAAAGAGGACATTAAGAAGGCAGCTGTTCATTCGTTACATGTACCAATTACAGACTATCTTAATGTTGAAACAAAATCATTATCTAACATCTGATCCATGTCCCTGGCACCAGTGAAAAGGTTTCTCTTCAAACTCTTGCTCTTCCTGCTCATGGGTGAGGGAACCCTGGTCTCCCAGGCTCCATCTTCAGAGTTACTGGGATGGAGATGTTTACATCACTGTCTATCAAAAGAGTCTTCTGTTGGCCAGAAGGTACAGAAAGAGGAAGGTTTCAGGCAGCTCATGAAGGCATGACCCTTTTCCCAAAATTTAATTTGTCTGAGGAACTCTCTCATCACTGTTTCCTGCATAGCTAGCTTCATGGTCTGTGCCAAAAGCTGGATCTGTCTCAAAACAGGAAGTCCAAACGGGCTAGGAAGGCTCCCTTGTAAACGAAAGATAATTTTAGAAAAGGAAATTATTACATTAAAATTTAATTGAAAGATGTAGTCACAAACTTTGCAACTCCCTCTCTTTTCTGGGCTGTAGTAAGTTAAGACCTGACAGGTCCCATGTACTTTTCTTCTGAGTTCAGGAAGAGGATGAAGACTGATTATCTGACTTTTCTTCACACATCCATATTGGAGACTCGGCATGAACAGTTTTCCCTGAGATGTCTTCTCAACTAAGGCATTACCCTGCTTGTTCTCACTTCTCTGAGAATGTCATCCAGATGAGACACAAAATGCACTATGTTCAGAACAGGACATATTCTTCTTGGACCAATTCATGAAAGTATCATTGTAGTGAGTTAATTAAAAATAGTCGGCATTTTGAAGACTGACGAGTCTGCAAGTGTGACCTTCATTTTCAAACACCAAAAAAAAAGAAAAATCTATTTACAAGATAATGATCGGTCTTTTATTTATTTTAATGGGTTTTAGACAACATTATATCACCAATCCAAAAAGCATATACAAATAGACTAAAAACAGTAGCTTTAACACTCAGGAGAATTCTCTAAATACAAAACTGTTGGGGAACCCTCCCCACTTTACTGGGAGTGGAAAAGAAGTGTATACAGCAAAGCCTATTAGATTCACCATGACAGAGAAAACAATTAAGGTTCACCAAGATTCAGTACTGGCAAAGTGCTCAGCTAAGACAGCGCTGCTTTCCTGCCCTTTTCCTGCCAATAGAGCACAGAAGCAACTGAAGCAGGACAAAGGCTTTGCTGGGAGTGAGGAGAATCTATGGGACCTATGCAGTGGGAGCTGGAAAATAAAACTTTTTAATGTCAGCTATTACCAGTAATACTTTCTCCTTTGCACAAATGAGCCAAAGGAACGTGCTAAAACAAAACAGGCTACCTGAAATAGAGGAAACCTCACACTTCAAAGGTTCCAGTTCCCACATTGATTTTTACCTGCCTAGGATCCCTTATGTCCAGTAACAGAGCCCTCACAACTGCCCTGGTGACTCTAAATCACAGCATTCAGGAACAGTGTGCCACACTCCTCACTCTGCAAAGGCTTAGCAAAAAAAAAATTAATGAAACCCACTTTAATTTCTCTCTGTGACTTCTTGATCTCATGAAAAGCAGTTCAACACCTACAGAATACCTTCCCTAAGGAGATAACTGTACAAGCAAAGTTCAAGTATCCCATCATTGATTGCATGTGTTTCATGCTAAGCTCCTTCCACTATAATGCACTTTCTACAATAGCTGATAGATTTTTCCAGTCTTCCTCTGGGAGTCCTAAATGACTTTGCTAGAGAATTGTAAAAGCTCTTTTTCTTTCACTGACAAAACTCAATTCCTGGACGAAATGTTTGAAAGTGTTTAAAGATACTTTTTAATACATATTGAGTCCCTTAAAAATAAGGAAATTGTGCAAACAGTAGAACACAGGTGGTGGTACAAGAACATGCTAAATTGCTCTGGCAGTGTGATTTTCTAACCTCATGATACCACAGGTTGTGTAAACCCAAATCAAAATTCTCTGTGTGCACTCTTATCAACCACTATGTTTATTCTGATGCAGAGGCCTTCATTCCAGCAAGCATCTCTGTCCAGAAAAGTATTGACATTTGTGCTTAAATTTGAATGTACGTCCCATTCAGTAGGTTGTAAAGGACATTTAAGCACCTGTATGCCTAAAAAGAGACTGACAGAGGGCATATCTGAGTCAGAATTTTATTAATGTTCCCTGAAGGTTATATAAGATCAAATGGGTAGATTGACTTGGCATTGTATTGCAGTGACTTTGTACAATGTTTGGGAAAATGAAACGATTAATGAGATATCAGCTGAATATTTTTTCATTGACACTCTGGGTAATAAAATGTGAAATGTTTTATTTCCCCAAATGAGGTCAGTACACATGTGGATAATTGCCTGAAACAATATAATTTTTGTTTAACTTGTTTAATTGTCTAGATAACTTGTTTGTTCAAAATAAATATGCAGTTAAAAAAAAAATAAAAAGCTGTGGTTGGGCTCGTAAGAAGCCCTTCCTTTATGATTAACACTGCAGTCCCTGCTGGCAATCCTCTGGTGGCTGGACTTAACAAACACAACCAAAAGCGGCTGTTCCTGTGCAGACTTTTCAGTTTAAATAATCTGGAATTATGTGACAGCCATCTTCTCTAACTACCTGCTCTCTGGGAATGCAGAGCAGATTCATATTAGTTCCTTATATTTGTATTTAGCTGTGCATTCATCCCTTCTTTTGCCATCTGTCATAGAACTACTTGAAAAATTGAATGTTTTAATCCTATTTTGATAACTATTTAGCATTACTTATTTATGGGAAAGCTCCCCCCGTAAATTTTCCATATAAAAATCATAGGGGACTAGGTAGACTCCTGAAAATATTGAGATAAACTTCTTTATGAGTATACCAATAAAACTGGCAACTAGCTACAGCGTGGTATTTTTTTCATCTTTGGTACTAAATCCAGATTTCTGGATTTCTTCTGCTAAAACGAGCGCAGAGTTTGCATCTTAATGCTTTGGCATTTGATTGCCGAGCTCTCCACTTGGAACTCTCCACTTGAATTCTCAGCTGGAAGTGCGTGTAACATCTGTGTGCGGACTTGGCAGGAGGAGCCCGACACGCTGGGCAGTACATGAGTCCTCTTCACCATCTTGCAGGATTAGATCCGTATCCCAAGATCTGACACAACTCAGAGCATAGAGGTTGCCAGATCCACATTCGTGCTTGAGTAAGTGTCTGGCTTTTCAGGAGCTGCCAAGAAAAGATCCCTGGCTTCTCTTTTCAGCCAACCCCAAATTTATGCCAGCCACCATAAAGGGGTGAGAGCCCTCGCTAGCGTACATGTGTTTGAGGAGTTGTACTGATGTTACAGTAGCTCCACCAATTGCTCCAGTCAAGGCTCTTGCCCAAAGCACTTCAGAGTGCTGAAGCCTTGAAATTCATAGCTCTGTTTCACTTTAGCAGGGCTTTCAAGCCCTCATTTTAGTAAAATAAGTGCCACTCAAAGGCTGGAACACATACCAATAATTCTCACAATAGTGGACACAGTAAGGAAACGGTGGACTTTCTGCCTTGTGGAACAATTACACCATATACAATCAAACAGGACAGAAAAGGGAAAAGAAAGCACCTAAATACACACACTGTGCATCCATTCATTTTACCGTGTCATTTAGCATATGGTCACTCATGTGATCAAGACAGTAACTGGCATTTTTCCCAGTTAATTCACCTCTTTTCTCTTTGTCCTCTGTTGTAGCACCAGTCTTTCAGCAAGATTTCAGGTTGCAATCCCCTTGGAGAATGAATGGTCTTTATTAAGTGTCTGGAAAAAAACCAGCAATTTATTAGTACACTGAGACTAATTATAGCCCTACCTTAATCAAATAAAGAATAGCAATAAAAAACCCCAAACACCTCACTTGAAATCGACTTAAATATTTTTTATTTCTCTGTCTCTCTTTATATAAATTGTCAATGGAATTAGGTCCTATAGCTGTAACAGCTGTCTAAGTTACTTCTGAAAAAATAAGTTTTTATTTTTTTTTCTGAGGTTTGGTGGTTACAGTGATGTGAACTGACTAATACTTTACAGAGCTTAGCTGTGAATCATTCACTGCAAATAAAAGGCAAGGCACGCAAATGTTCCTATGCATGTTCTTCTCAATTATATTTCTGAGGACGTCCACTTGATTTTGATATCCATTCAGCATTACATATTTGAAGTCTAGACATGGAAAGTCTAGACATCCATAGTGCCCTGTCATGTTTTTTTACACTATTTTTGAATTTCGATGCACCTTCAAAACACAGAAGGCTATTATGCTCATTAAAAGCTGGATTCTATGCTGATGAAAATATATTTAGCTGTAACTGATACCCATTGCATAAACAGAATCTTCTGAAGGCAGCTGTATTATACAGAGGGGATCGATGAGAAATCCAAACTGAAGTGCAGGCAGGCGAACCCCGTTTCTGTGGAAAAGATCAAGAATAATGAGCAGTTCCCAATCTGTGTACACCCAGGCGGCTTAAGGTCTTTGAAGAATGGGAAGCACAGTGATATTCAAACACCTTTTTTTTTCCTTCTTCCTTTATTTTTTTTTTTGCTACCTGGTAATAAATTAGTAAAGGTAGGAGACTTTGTTTACACACCTGAAGTCCAGGAGGATGGCAATTCCCAGAGCTACATTCTACCTGAAATGTTCAAGGACATGCAGCTGACACAGTGGGCCTCTGACTGTAAGACAGACAGCTCCAGGCACAAAGCTGCTGTATAAAACTGTCTACATCTGCCTAAATTAGAACTGACAACCAGCCCTGGTTTTACAATGCTGAGTTCTCAACTTTTGGACACCAAAACCTATCCAGAAAAGGAAACAGAGTACATTAGATTAATAATTTTTTTTTTTTTTTTTTTTTTTTT
>VZTJ01000753.1:1579250-1589651 GCA_013397795.1 Orthonyx spaldingii
TTTTTTTTTTTTTTTTTTAACCCTCATTTTAAAATACAGACTTTGATATATCACTTTTTTTGCTCCACTGTTTTTGGTACAAAACCCCTTTAAAATTAAACATTTAATTCTAAAAAAAAAAAAAAATTACTGAAAATTTATCTTGATCAAACTTGGATATGATACAGTGTTTTCACTAAAAATAGAGCTTGTTAAGGACAGGAGTAGAATTTTTAGTAAACCACTGAATTAACTGGAAACAGAAATTTAATAACAAACCTCTGCATAAATGGAACCAGCAGGTAGAATAGAGGGCTTGAAGAGACACTCCTGTAGCTGCTTTGCAAACTTTGCTGAATTATCACTCCTATAATGAGTTCATGAAGACTAATGTTTCAAAAATATCCACTAATTTCAGGTGCCAGATTTGAATCTTCTCCAAAAAGTGAATAATTTTGAGGTTCTGTCTAAGTCATAACTCCCCATAAATTGGCTGTCTGGGGCTTCTGAAAATGAGGAATTACAGACAACTTATTTTATCTGTTTTGCACTTATGACATAAGTATTTTGATCGAATTTTCAAACTAACACTTATTTTTTAAGAAAAAATATTATATAATAATAATAATAATTCACTAAATAGCTCTTTATTCAAAAATGCCACAAAATTTGGTAAGAATTAGAACATGGACTGAAGAGCTTGACTGTATGTTTGTGAATACAAATTCCAATCCTAGAACTTTTAAAAATCAACAGTGTTGCTAGCTTTCCTCAATAACTGAAAAATGACCTTACAGCTAATTTGGGTTGGCTTTTTTATTATTATTATTACTATTACTATTATTATTATTATTATTATTATTATTTACTTTTTGCTTTTTGAGAAGGAAGACATTTCTGCTTATGCAAATGTGTTCTTTATTTATATAGAAGAAACAAAAAAATGAAGGCCCTAACAAAGACTGCTCACAATTCCTCTCAGTTTTTGGTGGTAATAGCTCTGTCACAGTTGTTTGGTTATCAGGTCAGCATTAATACATCTTTGTTTTAAAAATGAGCAAAACATTCTGGGCAAAGTCTTGCATTACTCTTTGTTCTGCAACATATTTTGTTAGCAAGCCCACAGTAGTATCTAAAATAGTGTAAATCATCAGTTTTTAATCTGGCAGGAAGTAGATAGTGGCCCATTAAACTTTCGTAATTAAATTTCCCCTGCACTCCCCCATAGAACCATTATCTGAGTTTTCTAATTAACACAAGAGGAGGGAGTCAATTCAGATGATGGGATCTATAGCCATCCCCTTTCATTTTAATGGCCTTTAATAAACTTTTATTACTATTGATATTGATAATTATAATACACCCTTTCCTCTGCAATGTGATTCTAAGGGCCTTGTCAAAAATTGAAAAATTCTTCCTCAAAGTTGGAGCACAGCAAATGGCTGTGTCCTCAAGCACCCAGAATCTGGAGCCAACAACATCAGTGAGGAAAAAAAGGCCAAGCGTAGGCAGGACTGGAGTGAATGTCCTCTCTCACATGGATTCCAGCGGGTTATGCCTCGGTCCTGGTCTGCCACAGCCCTCTGCTCTCACAGCAGAGCCTCCCCCAAACAGGCTGACACAAATGCTGAATCATGAGGTGGTTTCATGACAGATAAACACAAAGAATTATGCAGAGTTCATTTAACTTCTTTTACTTCCAGCCTTACAGAGGTCAGATACTAGAAAGGAGGATTAGCTGTCCTGACATCTAGTCCTTCCTTAGACTTTTCCTCGTTGCCTTTTATACTAACTAAACATTTTTACATGGAGCTTTTATTGGCATGTCGACACTTCTAACCTCACCTCAGCTTCAGTACAGCACGTCCCATATCTCAGTGATCCTCTTTCAGGTAAGCAATTATGTTCCCCTCCGCACTGCAGTGACAGAGGCTTCATTGATGAAATGAGATGAAAGCTGGAGCAGAAGGACCTCCTTTCTGCAGGATTTGGAAGGGAAAAGGCACTCTGCCTTCCAAAACAGGGGTACCTATACCAATAAGCCCCTGCATGCACCTTCCTTGCTGCCACCAGTCGAGGTCCTCTTAACCTGAGGACAGGCATGGGCTCCCTCCTGCCAGCTGCACTCTGAACATCACAAAGCAGTTCTGTCTCAGGGCTCTGGGTGCACAGAGCTATTGGGGATGGTCTTCTCTAAAATCCACGGGCTGACTTTGAGCCTAAAACTCCATGTGTGGAAAGAATCCCCTATGGGAACATCACGTCTTACCCATACTGCTCTCAAGCACTCACAGAGCTTCAACAAGGTGAGCAGCCCATGGCTACAGCTGCCCATTCACTGCCAAATGTGTGAGTGTCCCCTGACCCCTGCACTTCTTGTGGGGTTCTCCAGTACCAGGCACTTTGGCTGTGGGTGTTGGACAGCCCCAGCAAAGGGTCTGACTCCCCTACCTGGCCTTTCCAGCAGTTCCGCTGGGCACACCAAGAAGCCTTTCCTTCCAGCAGAGCATGGATGTCCTCTGTGGAGAAATGCCTGGTGCCCAGCTACAATTCTCTTCATCCTGGTCTCTACCCACAGGTCAGCAATACAACTTCACTACTGGGTGTTCTGGATCTCAGGGTTGTATTTTATAACTCCTCAAAGGTGATTTTGAAGAAAGATTTGAAGCTGAATTTAGAAGTTCTAGGTGGAGCCATTTTCAGTACTAATTGCTTATTGCAGGTTATGATCACGATGATGGTTAATTTCAAACACAACAAGTCGCTTATATAACTATAGGCATCAAATGCAGAAAAAATGCAGAGAAAATGCTTGAAAAGATATTTAAAATCAAGTAGACTAGGAAAATTGCTTTTGTTTTTTCAAATACAAAGGTAAAATCGTGGTTTTAAAACCTGTGATTTAAATAGATGAACTCACAGGTGAAGTATATTGCTTTATAAAAGGATTGCTCTATAAATAGCCAAGAGTCATTGCTTGCTACCTTCAAAAGATTTAGCAGTTAATATAATTGTAAAACAAGAAGAATGCATTTCCTATGAGAAAAAAACCCCTTCAATTAATAACAACACTCAGCCTTACCTGATGGGATCCTAAATTTAGATTTGGTAGAAAGCCATTAAATTAAATTAGAGAGCTTATTAAAGACTCAAGCTTTATTTCTGTTGTTTGAACTACTGATGAGCTAATGATCAGCATTTAAACTCAGGTTCTCCAGATGTGACCAGAAATACATCTATAGTAACTTCTAAATATTCGTGTGACGTTTCTGAGTGAACTTTGCATGTCCCCTCCCCAGGACTAAATAATCTGATTTCTGAAGTTCAGTGTTAGGCAGGTAGGTATGAACCGAGTGAATGAGGAAAGAAAAGGCTTCATGAATAAAGTATGCAAAAAAATTTGGCATACGTTGTTGAAGTGATTATGAGGTCTGTGTGAAAGCAGTAGTAGGTAAATTTTGGCTGGCACAGCATATAGATACACAAGAGAAAAAACTCAGCCAACAGTGTGATCACAGGACAGGAACCAGCTGCCTGGATTTTGCCTCCTCAAAAACTAACAAGGAAAAGCATGGGGAGAGCTCCTCTGTGACTTACAGTATTAGGGATAGAACAAAGCGCGGTTGAATGGTTGGCAAACCTTTGTGTCTGTGAGAAAAAGTCTGTATGGAACTCTTCTAAACACATATTGAGACATCTTTACCACAACCCACTGCAATTATTTCAGCCCTTACTGTGGCCAGGTCATGAGTGGGGAATCAGGTCTGCAGAGAGGCTTTGCTGAGAAGCCATCCAGGAGAAGAGAGACATGGTAACCCTGGCAATGTTTGGATTTGGGAGGATGTGATTTTAAATCAGCAGCATCACATTTCCTTCAGTCTTTGTTTCTATTTTGTCATTCAATGAATTTTAAATAGAAATTTCCAATAAAGATTTCCAAATCCTATCATAAAACTTTGCATACTGAAACAGGTTAATGACATAAACTTTCTTGAAAATATCTTCCAAGAATTGCCAGAAAGGAATGTTTCAGAAGTAGGGTATCTGCCAAATTGGCAGATACTCACAAATGGACTTAAACTTGCTTTTCTGACCTTGTCTGCTGATCATCTTATGTCTTAATTACGAAGGTGCAAAGTCCTCTTAAATTCTGTCTTCTAATTTTAACATTTTTCAAAAGTGATTAAACTCATCCTTCAATATTAGTCAGCTGGGTTTTTTTCCTATGCATCCTGCATCCCTGAGTTTCAAAGATGAATTAGAAAAATCAGAAAAGGGTAACAAGAATTTCCTAAATATTATGAATATTAGCTATATAGAGTAGATGCAGAATATGTCTTAGGAGCTAACTATGTATTAATTTGCATCCTTGTCTCTATTGCTCTGTTTCAGGCAGTGATGGTTCTGAGTAATACAAAATCCAGCCTTGCAGAATGTTGTACTATAAAAGATTAATTAGAAAATGTGCATTCACATATGATATGATGTAACATATGATATATTAATTTGGGAACATTTTATGGTACATATGGTTGGCATATGCACATATATATTTGTATATTTACACAAAATTGATTTTTTAAATATTTTTATTTGACACAGTTTCACAGAGAATTTTGCATGAAGTGTGTGTATGTATATATAACTATATAACTATATATATATATTTTTTTACATAAATCTATATTTTTTAAAAGAATGAAAATGAGAGAAGAAAAAGAAGATTCCAGCATCCTAGGACATAGGAATTATCAGAGTATCTTGGGCAGTAAGAACAGCACTATGATAGTCCATTGCTGTATACAGATGACTGTCTAAGCAGCAGCAAGGCCAATATCTCCAGGTCACTTGAAAGGTCTAATTTCTCTGCAGACTTTTCAAAACACTGCTTTATTTCACCGTGAATGGATGGACATTTTTCCTACCTCCAACAAATCTCTTCCCTGCTTCTCTGCCACTACCTAATTTGCTCTGTTCCTTGCACTGAAGAAGTGAACAAGTTCTGTATGATATAATTCCAATAACAAACAAAACTCCTTTATTTCCCTTTTTTTTTTAAATATATTTTTTTCTGCTAGTATTTGTAAAGATAGAAGGTAGTCAGGTTCCCATTAATAGACTGCTTGACTTTAATCAGTATGTAAAACAATTTCCTGATAAGAATTTAGGCCAAGTCAGGAAGAACACTCCAAGCAAAGAAACATCTGTGATAAAAGCATCAAGCAGTCTTTCTAACCATGTACCAAGTTCAAGGTCTGTGATAAGCCACCTGGCTATCCCTACACACTCTGATAACCCCAAGCTGGTGGTACAATGTTCAGCCAGGGAAGGTCTTGTTGCTGGGCACTGAGCTGATAGGCTTATGGCTCTCTCTGCTACAACACACAAGAATATTGGAATATCACGTAGGCAAAGCATGCTCTGAAAGCCATGAGGATGGACATCTTATTAAGGAAGGCTGGTAGTAACCAAAATTTTTTATTTTTCTTCACAATATATTATTGTGCTATAAGAATGCACTCAGCATGATATCTACATGCTCAAGCATAGCTGCCCTTGGTGTTCAGTGTTTCTCTTTCACAAATCCAGACCTACTGGATAAGATCAGTGATCTTACCAAAATTTTCTAGGTTTTCTATGCATTGTGGCTCCTTGTCCCAACTTGTTCAATGTTAAAACCAATTTATTTCCTCCATTCTGCCTTCGAATGTGGGACTTTTTCTCTCTGCTCTTAATGCTCCTGTGTCCATGCATGAGCAAGGACTTCCAATAACTTCTGCAGATGAGCCAGATTCCTGCCTGGTTTCTGGATGCAATTGTTGCCCTCTTTTCTGGGCTTGCTAACGTGGCCCTTTGATAGGCTGGTGACTCCTGTGCCTGGGAGTAGCTTGGCAGGGAGTTATTTGGGGTCTCCCCACCATTCATTGTCTCTCTGTGCTCCTTTGTGTGTGTGCAGAGTTTTTATCAAGTAAAATGTATTTTATTTCCATCTTCTAAAAAAATGTACTTTATTCTCAATGCTGCATAAGTTTTGGTGGTCGCCCTGCAGTGAGCTGGCTAGAATATGAAGGTTGCCTCCTTAAGGTGTTTCAGTGCTGTTCCCCTGTTGAGGTGGAGAATTCTGTAATGTAAATATGAACTGAGGAATATTCCAGAAAAGCAATGGCCACTTACATTAATGGCAGTCAAATGAAAAAGAAACTATTCTATGATGTGATGGTAACACAGCACAAAGTAAAGAACAGGTAGGTAACAGGTCTGGACAGTTGATTCAGAATTTGGCTTCTGCTGGTGGGTTGCACTCTATGTGGGTTATTAATGAATCTGCACACTTTTTCAATCTGTCTGCTTTCAGACCTTTTAAATCTCACATACAATTGTGTTCTCCTAGCATCGTGAGTTATTAGAAATGAAAGACCTGAATAAGGAAAGCAGCATTCCCTTTCTGTTCAGTTTATTCAACCCTATGGACAACTTTGTGTACAGTCAGATTTACTGTTTTCTCATGATCAGTCCATATTCCATGTAAATATGAGTTGTGGTTGAAATGGGAATTCAGAGGAACTAGTACAGAATTTTGAATACTGCTATTGCATTACACATGCTCTCCATGGGAAATTCTGGTCTATCTGCTTCAACTGTTATTATGGCATACCGGCACATTTTGATCAGCCTGGACTATTTCTTTTCCCCAAATAGGAAAAGGCAATAGGAAAACACTTTATAAAACTGGAATACAATCCAAAAGCATTAGTAGGTTTACCCAGGGTCAGGTATGGATTTGGATTTATTTTATGTAAGCAGAATACATTTCTACTGGTGGAATTAATCTCCTAATTTCATCTTCCTATGCTCTAAAGATTTTGTTTCAATATTGTTTCATTATTTTGATTCTTCAGTGTCACTGTTACGGAAACTTTGGAATTTGTGCATCTTAGATGCTGAAGCCAGCCATGGTTTCCCAAAATAACTTAACACTGAAGAGACACTGTGATTTTCAAATTCCAATTGATTTGAAATTAGTAATGACCAGTAAGTAATGACTAAAGACCATTGTGACACAACACAGATTTTGTGCAGGTTTAGATATTTTAGAAATTAATCAAACGTGACTTGGACAACAGTGAACACAATCAATGGAGGGGGAATACGCCTCAGGGAAAAAATATTATAAAGATACTAACAAATTTAAGGCATTTTGGAAGTGGGAGGAGGAAGGTGAGGAAAAAAAAAGAAAAAAAGGATAACTGTTCAAAGTTACTAACACACAATTTCTTGATTTAGAGGGGGGAAAATAGGAAAAAAAGGAAAAGTCATCTCAGCGAGGACTGATTGACAATATGCACCTGACTGACCTCTATATTCTCATGAATACATTTAGTTCATTTGGAGTGAATTTGGATCATCTAGGTACATTTTTTGATGTCATTGATGGACAACATCTGTACATTTTATTTCTTTTAAAAGCCTGAGACTGTAGCTTGTTTTGGCTGAGAAACAATTTCCAAACTGGATGCAGTTGCCTATGAAGTCTGGCATGGATCCACGTCCCACCTTAGGGAAGGACATGTTTCACAGCCCTGCTTCTTCATAACCTTATTGCCATTGAAAGGTAATGACAAGTGCTGTGAAATAGCCAGTATAAACAGCAATATTCCTCCTCAATCAGCCCATTCCATGGACTGTATTTCTCCATTCAGATTTCAGCAAAACTCCCCATTAACTGTAATGAGGATTTAGTTCAAGAAAAATAAAAATTCTGGTATAATATGATCACTTGCCAACAATGAGAATTACTTTTTTTTTGGTGAAGGTATAGTTTAAAAATCCATAGAAATTAATTGTAGAAGTCAGTTCTGGATTCCAGTTCTGCATTATTTGTGACAAGTTTCTTCACTCCCTCCTGTCACTACATATTATTCTCTCTATTATTGAAGTTTCAAGAAAACATTTGTACATATAGAATGAAATGCCTTGCAGAGGGTATTATATTCTGTTAGGGTTAAATTTATGGTGGGCAGCAGATGACAGCTGAATTTGAAATTCTGTGATTGATTTTCATACATAATTTCCATGAAGAATAAATTTTAACTAAGATGTAGCTAGGTTATTTTTACAGAATTTCTGATTTGTGGGCTGCAGGTTACTATGGTTTGCAACAGGAAATTCACGATTACAGTAATACTGTTTTGATTATGAAAACAAAGTTTTAGTTTGACCTTGGATAATGTTCTATTGGATAGGATGAAGAAGTTTCCTATTTTTGTGGGTTTAAAGGTGTATTGACATTTTGGGATCTGGATGCAAACAGATAAACTCCCTTCTTAAAAAAAGCAGAGTTAGAAATAACTTTATAGTGGAGCAATGTGCATACAACTATGATGAGAATTATATGTTTAACAATAAAAGTTTATTATGTCCTTCAGCTTCTAATTAGTAACAAAGAAAAAATGCTGGTAACAATACGGGGGTAAACGTAATTCATATTTTAAATCCTTTTACAGAATTATTGACTATTTATTACCAGACTTCTCTTCAATCATTGATATTCCTCTACCACAAGAACCACTCGTGGCTGTGAGGAAGGTACAGCCAATGCAGCATTGAAGTCATAACTCATTCAGGTGTTAACTACGTTAAATAGCTTGGGTAGTTCTGGGACTTGCTCTTTGCTAACTAAGAGAAAAATTAGATCTACAATCACAGGATTACTGCCAAAAAAAGGAAATTAAATCTGTAGAAAAGCTAGAAGAATGAACATAAGAAGTGCATCAAAAAGAGAACCTTGACTGACTCTGAAATTTTATGGTTTTTTCATTATGGGAAACTTCACTCATCCGTATTTGTCTTTTACAAAGGATTATGAATTGAGTACTACAACTCCATAAAATTTATATTTTGTCATCTGGTTTGATTGGTGGAATTGTGTTATTGAGAAGGATTCTGAGATCACATTAGCCAGGAAAGAGTAATGCACTACACCCACTGAAGAACAATACATGTTCTTATCTACTCAGGCAGGCAATCAATTCTCCAGTGCATATATCAATACTGGCTGGGAGTCCACTATTGGCAGATCGTGGGGGTGAGGTCTTGATACCGGCTTTACCAGCAATGATTACCACAGATGAATTCACTGCAGGTTAAACAAATAAGCAAACAAACAAACAAGCAAACAAACATGGATATAACCCTCCCCCCAAGTGATTAATTCTCTATCACTGTGAATTTATTTCCATAATATGATAATATAAAAGCTCCTCTCAAACTCACAAGTGCAGGTGGTGAATGATCCACTTTTAAATTGTATTATAAGGAAATGCATTATTTTAAAATATTCAATACTGTGAAATGTCTTTTAATATTAGGAATGTGAAGTCCAAAGAGAAAAGTCCCGAACCTCTTCAAAACCAAACATTCAGGTAACATTTCCAAACTTATTGTCATTTTTATAAACTTCAGTGCCAAAGAAAGCATCAGAACTCATGAGAGGAGCTCCAATTCTGCTTCTGCTTGACCAGAAATAGAGAAGGTTCTTGAACACTTTAATGAGACATCCAACAAACGGACAGCCTAGAAAGCACCTAGTACCTCATAATTGTTCTGCCAGCCTAGATTTGGAGACATATTCATGTTTTCATTATCTAAAATTATTGTGGTATCACTGGTGATTTTAGATTATTTTAGATAGTACAGCCATAGTTTTTATTTAGTTAACACTTTAGAAGCAATTCTTCTGTGCAGCATGAGATACTTAGGACTCTAACACCATGAAGGAATGTAGAGAAACACAGGTCTGGTGTGCCAGGAAAAAGACCATAAGGAATTGGGAACACAAGAAGCTGTGAAGAGAATGCAAGCATGGGATGATAAGAGATGGGGCCCAAGTTTGGCATCGGAGACCCCAAAGCTATGAGCAACTGTTCTGTCACCAACCACCAGTGACAGAAATATTGACCTAGAACTGTCCTGAATGTGTTTCAGGAGTAACAACAAGAAAGAAATAGTATCCAACATACATAAAAGGCACTGTATATAGTAAAGATATATGTAATGTAGAGTTTCAGCCCAAGGTGTAAAAGCAAAACAGCAAACATTTAAACACAGTCCCAAAGCGATCCTCAAGTGAAGAAGGAAAAACTACCAACGTGACTCCCTGTTCCTCCCCAGGAACCCCTGTGATGTTGGTCACTGACTGCACCCACACACACCAGGCTGCAGCCACTGACCCTAGGACCCAAAGGCGCAGTGGAAGGGTGAGCACCAGGAAAATGAGAAGATTCTAGGAGATGTGTATAATTATTTAACCACATTACTATTATTAATTATTATTATTATTATTATCATTATTATTATTATTATTACTACTATTTCCATTTAGTAGTAATCCTTCCTTCCTTCCTTCCTTCCTTCCTTCCTTCC
>VZTJ01000753.1:1589817-1702900 GCA_013397795.1 Orthonyx spaldingii
TCCCTCCCTCCTTCCTTCCTTCCTTCCTTCCTTCCTTGCATTCTCTGTTTTTTCCTCTGTTTCCTTTCTCTCCCCTTTCTGTAAGAACTGAACTAATACACTAACAACAATAGTTTGATCAGACTGCCAGGATTTCAGTTGTGTTCACAATAAACCCTTGACTTCACGTGTCCTTTTTGCCTATAGCAAGAATTTGTTACAAACATCCCAACATGATGCAGGCTCTGGACTACGGTTATAGCAAGCCTGAGATGCTTGGGGTCTGTGCAGGAGCACAATTCCTTGGTGCCTGGGAAAGCACCAGCGTTGTGGCTGAGGTACACATAATGCTGAGGAGCCCCTAGGCCGGGAGCAGCAACGGAGCGTGAACTGTGGGGAGGCTGTGGGGAATACTGGCCTGGCTGGAGGTGCTGACATCACACCCCGGGCAATTTTTGACCTGAAGTACAAAGGAGGGGAGAGCATCTGTCACATTTTCCCCGAGCCCTCAGCCTCACCCTTATTGACGGGAAGGTCAGGCAGGTTTAGTAACAGCCATTCATTCCCAGGCATGGTCAGCCTGTCTACATGGGAAAACTTTAAAACAGATTTACTCAAACTATCTCAGAATTACTTTCCATTTCAGCAGGGATTTGCTTTGGCTTATTTTTCCTTAAGATTGGAATATGGTAAAAAGAAGACAGGACACCAGGTCAGAGTCTACTTTGCTGTGTACCATAGACAATCCTTTCTCAACCCTTTCTGTGTTTGGTTTTTTTTTTTTTGTTAGCACATGATTTTGCTGTGTTCGTAAAAGGGATGATGGAGGAACGTCAGCTCCGTTTTCCCCCATAGCCTCCTTTACTCATTTTCCAAAGGTTAGTAGCCTGCTGGAGAGAAATTCAGCCTATTTGTTGCTGCCTAAGAGTTTATAAAGCTCTCTGATTTGGCCTTCACCTCTCATATCATAACCACTTGAGTGCAGCACAAAGACTTCATTAATAGCCCTCTTGGTGAGCTTCTGTCTGATGCGGGCCTCCAAGATCTCCCAATTACTGCCCAGGAGTTTGCATCCCACCATCAGGGCAGGAAAGACAAACAGCAGCCCTGTGAGTGTACAGAGGAGGTTTCTGCATTCCCATGAACTCAAACACAAGGATTTTGTAAGTGAGGGTGTTTGCAAAGCACAGTGATGCAGGGTGGGAGAAGAGCTGTTCAGATCTAACAGAGGGTTAATACCAGAAACTAGAATTAAAGCAAAGCAATAACAGAAGTGTTTTATTTCCTTCTTCTGGGAGATTTCTCATGGATAACTTTAAACTGACAGTTATTACACAGCATACCACATCCTAATACATATTAGAGCTACATGCTGGGGGTTGAAAATTAGCAAGAAAAGAAATCCATCCAAGAATGAGTCAGAAATAAACAATTTCAAGTCAGAAAATACAAATTAGCTCGGAGTCAGTCTAAGAATAAATTTTCATAAGGAAGGTTATTTTTCCTGATTTATAAGGGATTTGCAAGAAACCTGCAGCTTGCCATTGGAGAAATGAAGACTTCTTACGGCTTTACATTGTTTTGCCACTGCTTTCATAATACTTGTTTATGTTTTAAGGGGGGAAAATGTACAGCGGGGTGGAACGGTTATTGACCAGATTGATCATGGGAACAAATCTGCCGGTGGTAACCTTGTTTAATGATATGTTGCTGGGCTCAGCACCTTGCTGAGGCTGTGATTCTTCACCGGCTGGGCCCGCATGATGGATCACGGTAGGAGGCTGATGGTGCAATCACTCACTGGCAGCCACTGACACCTGCACCAGCCTGACACCCGTCCCCTCTGGATGTATCAGCCAGCCTGCTCAGCCTACTGGGACACACGACTATTCCACCAAACAGCAAACAAAAGTTCTTTATCTACCTTGCAACTTCCCCAGTAGGACATTGCCTTCTCTTTTTCTTTCCTTTTTATTCCAGCTCCATCTGCAATTCCATCACTTCTTTGCATCCGTTTCTGTCTTAGGAACATTCTACTCCACCGCTGATTTAGAAAAAACAAAATGAAGCAGCTACAAAATCTAGAAGCGAAAGCAGGGGACAGGGAGGGAAGGATTGCATGCCAGAAGTATGAAAGCAGTATTTTCTCACTGAAAATCTCTTACCTGTTTGCCAATATTCTGTTAGGAAGAAAATTGCTGTCTCTAAGTATGATGGAATTCACATTCTTTGTGCACCATTATTTTAAAGAGAAAACTCTTACTTAGTCTTACTTATACTGGATATTGAACTAAATAGATTCCCAGTAAAAATTAAGAGCAGGAAAATGAACAACTACTCTTTTGCAGACAGTTCCCTTTGTCTTTTTTCCACAAATCTAAAAGCTAATTTATGCAACACTTTCTCAGATTCAATACTTTAATATTACAAATACATGCCCAAGTCAGCTTCCTCTAAAAGCAGTTACATATGGATATACATACACATGGGCACTATCTGTACTGTACACCAGCCAAGATCCACTCCTAGCTCATTGGTTGGGATTTTTAATAATTTGCCACTTTTATAATACAAATCACATGTAATGATATACAACCACTTAAAGGGAAACATTTTAAAATGTATCTAGCCTGTGAAATAATTATTTCAATTGATTTTGTCTTCTAGTCCCCTTTCTTGCAGGGTTGATGAACTTTTTTTGGGGGAAAAAAACTTTATTAGTATGACAGGCCATTATAATGATAAAAAAGTAATTATCTAGCCAAGAAGGCTTTAGCACATACTTTCCCAATCTCTAATTTTGTATAAAGACCTCTTCATTAGTTCACAGCACAAATCTGTGCAGCTTCTTAGAAAAAGAATGGGAACACCACTCCAGCTACCATGTTTCTTAATTGCGCATAGACCAGTCCTACAAATTGCACACATCTGTCTTTGCAAGTCACTGTAAATTCAAATATATATCGCCTCGTGCTAGCAGTGCCTGCACAGCCATTACAGGGGCCAGATGGAGAAGCATGGTGGTGCAGAGCTCACCAGAACAACGTGGATGGCCATCCCCATTCCCGCTCACCTTTCTCCCCGTTTTTGTTCTAGGTAAAAAACCTACATTACAGAGACAGATTTTATCAGTTTCTTTTTGTTCTTTAACTCAAGCAGTGGTTCAGCTGGACCCTAAATCCTTGTGAAACCACATGCTCTCTCTTCCATGCAGGATCTCCCAGTCACCCCTGCTCTACAAGTGCCCTGCACAAGTCAAAGTTAGAGGGTTACTTTCTGGGGGTGTGAATAAAACATCCTCTCTGAGCCTTGTAGTCATTAAACCAAGCTTTGAAAACACTTGGACTACCCTGACTTATTTCCCCAAACAAAATTCCATATAGTGGAGGGGTAGGGGATGTGGGAGGGAAAGCTGTATTTTCATGTGGATCCCAAACAGCTCTCAAGTGAACATTGGTCTGCTCTCTCTGAGTCAGCAACTGTAAAAAACCAGAAAATCAGAACCAGTCATTTTAGTTTTCTTTAAAATATGACCTCCCCAAAGAATTCAATTATTGGCCCTTAAGAAGCCATTAGAAAAGAAAAAACAATACATATCTCCCCCTAGTAAACATAGTTGCTGTCATAATTGCACACACAGGCCCCCACAAGCACACATACACAGAAGCATAGCTGGGCACCATTTAATTGATAACCATGCTCCCAGCTCCTTCCCCCTCTTTCGGGATAGCAATCGCCGTATGCAGCTGCTAAGACAATGAAAATGCTTTTCCAGGTGCAGCATCTGGCTCTTTGGCAGACTCATTTAGTAGTTGTGTTGGCAGCTTTGAATTTGCCTCTGGGTCTATCATATGTTTATAAAGGCAATGGACTGTCAACCTACACTCGTGTGTGTGCCTGCGTGTCTGTTTGTCTGTGTTCCTCATCTCTGTTTACAGCTGCTTTTTGCCTGTGTTTGTTCACAGAAAATAAGCCTTAAACACAGAGAAAAACACAGAATTACCTGCCTATCTTCTACCTATGCATACAACTCTACTTCTTCAACTCTTGCCATCCTCCTTTCAATACACATCCATTTCATTTGCATCAAAGACAACTTGTTAGACAAATTCTCTGTGTTTTACAAGGAAACTGTGCCTTTATATGTGTGCATATACAAATCATTTCTTTGTGACTAAGACCCTTAATTCAGTGATATCATAATAAAGGGAAGGGGACATTTTTCATGTTACAATAATAAATGAGGTGTTAAAGGAATATCCTGATACGTGAGCATTTTATAACTACTGCTTGTTGCTTGGTGGCAGCTGTAAAGCAGGGCTCAGTGAATTAGCTATGATGTACTACTCCAGGGTGATGTTAATTATTCTACAGTGGTAAGCATTTTTTAAGTAGCTGCCTCACATTTTCACATGTTTAGATACAGCACACTTGCAAAGGCAGGGTTTAAAGCACAGTTAAGTATCCCACCTGAAGTAAATGTTTAAGGGGAACATATTCTAAAATGCTGCACAGCAGGTGAGGTCCAGGGGAAGAGCGGAAGTTTGGGATGATCTTGCTATCTTGACTTCATATTAAAAAAAAAATAAACAGCAAAGCTCATTTGTGCAAGCACATGTTATACACAAATCATATCTGCACACAAATACATACACTAATATATGGACAAGCAGACTGATACTTTTCTTCCCCATTGAAAAGACCTCAGATGTAAAGTAAAAACCACTCTTTTCTTAGCTAAATCTCTCATGAAATAAAAGTGATCTTTCCAAAATTACAAGGGTGTAAAAGTGAGTTCACTTTTAAATAAATAAAATAAATATATAAATAAAATTCCCTGCAAATTATTTAAATGCACAAACTGTAGCACAGGAGAGTCTAAAATGAGTGCTGATGCATTTAACCTTCTTGTTTGTCATCAGTATTGCAAAACAAAAACCCACCCCAAAAACCAGCCACACAGAAAAATATACAAGGATTACTTTTAAAGCAATTTGTAGTAGAAAGCATTTTTCACAATTTCCTTTATTGATGTAGAATACACAGTCTCCTTGCTTTCCTCTTTCAAAGCAGTTTTGGCTAGAGAAATTAAATGGGGGATGGGGAGAGTTTACAGGATGATAAATTAGGATGCATCAATTAGTATCTGAGAGTGGCCCCTTCCACAAATAATCACTAAAAATATGGATGTGAACTCAAAAATCACATTTTAGAAGTGTCATTCCATATTATTTCAGTTTGTTAATACTTTAAATCAAAACAAAGCTTTGTTTACCCCCTCAGAATCACTTGCAATAATATTTATATGCTCATTTTGATTAAGTTTGTAAACATCCATAAGAATCTTCAGGGATCGCACAGAAGTCCCAATGAAAGAAATTTTACATTTTAAAACTTGAGACCTTTTATGCAAATTATTTTGCCTTGGGCCATTTCAGGAAGAAATGAAGAAACTAGAGGATATTACAGTTTTACATAACACTGGTGAGATTGTTGTCATCTTTGATCGCACTTCAATTAGTCAAGATCTTGAATGATCATAGGCAAAGAAACCTAAACTCTTCTCCCCAGCTGAACAAAAATGTGTCAAAGATTCTAACTGCATAAATTATTACAGTCTATCCTACAGCAATAATAGCCCCTTTAGGTAGACTTTCTGGTCACCTGTATCCTGGGAATATAATTTTATTATGTTTTGGTTTTACATATAACAATCTACTTTATGTATATTTTATTCTATTCTTCTGACCAGTAACACTGACACCAGATTAATCTTAAAAGGATTGCACTGAAAGTGTGGGCTTTGTGTCAGCTCCTTCTGATGAATAAATGAGTTGAAAGATAAGAAAAAGTCTTTGAGTACACTCCCCACCAAAGAAGTTCTCAAATAAAACAAAGAAACAAACTTTTTGGTAACCTGAACGCCATTTCATTATTGTGATATTACTCATGTAAGCAGGATCTGTCCTTCTTTCCTCTGCCTCCTCTTTCTGGAGCAGTAAAACTAAAAGCTACATTTACCTTTTCGGGAACACGACCTTTACGCTGTGGGCACAGAAGTAAAATTTCTGACCAGTGCTGAAGTGGCAATCCCAGCAAAGTTTTTCCTGTTCCCTACAGGTAGCATGGAAGCAAGCCAGAGCGACAGGGCCCCATCTGAGCCGTGCCCAGCTCCCCGGTCTGCACAAACCCACTCTATCAATCACGGCAGGATAATGCATAGTGGCTGCGCCTGTGACAAGGAATGATGGAGTGCTGAGCACAGGCCCAGCTTCGCCTGTCGCTTTGTGCATTTGTATTTCTCCAGGGCCACTTTGAGAATTTGCAGAACTTGGGGGGGAGAGTAGGGGTGGAGGGAAATTGTCGCACGTTTTAAAAAATATCTTAATTTGCTTCGATTATCAAACAGCAACGCAAGATGCAGACCAGGAAAGGAACTGCAGGACAGTGTGGTCCCAAATTCCATCAAGGCAACATAACTATACAAGATGTAATTTGATTCAGGGGCAGCCAATTTAATCTGGGTACTGCATGCAGAAGCTCCAAGTTTTTGCCATCCATTTCTTCTCTGTTATACCCAAGAATAAGCATCAGAATTTTACTTTATCACAGCAACAAGACACAGAAAAGGCTAGCACTGAGTACACTCAACATTCTTAGAGCCATAAAACATTGAAAATTAAAAGACAAGTCATTGTATAACTTTCTTCAAAGGTATCCTTTACACTGATAATTTTACAAAAGAGACACCTCCTCAATCATTTTTTATCAAAAAAGCTTTAAGTAAATGCACTTAAAAGATGATTAAATTAATTCTCCACTTTAAAAATTCACATATGCAAGAAAAGTTGTTTTTTCTAAAGGAAACACTCTCCGCAAAGGATGCTCTGTGTTTGATTTTATAAAAAATATGTAATAATATATGCTGGTCATATAAACCAAGGGATTTTTAAAATTGAATTGAATATACACTACAGATATCTATTATAAAGCTGTGGAAAAGTGTTAATTAGCACAGTTAAAAACAAATTAAACAGGAGACATCATAAAGACACCCATGCAAATTTCAAGTGAAAATCGTGTCAGCCTCCAAAATAATAGGAATGTTTTAATCCCTCTGAAAACAGACAGACAAAAATGCAATCCATTTTCCTTTTGTGACAGTTCATTTTTTTACGTCTCAATATGGTTACACGTACAGGATGAAAAACTGTATTAAAAAGGGGGTACTGGAGAATACAATCTTTTATTCTCTTAATATGCTTTTGACAGCCAAGATAAAATGCTCAAACAAATCTTTCGCAGAATAAGTTTTAGGAAGGGGAAAAATACGTTTTGCTTCTAAGGAGCCCTGTGGTGTTAGGAGCCGGCTGCACGGGCAGCGATGCCCTTTTCTTCAGCTGGGCTTTCTCACGGCCAGACTGAGCCACGGTCACCTCGTGAGCATCTTTTTGTGGGCTTTTGAAGCCCGAGCAGGGGCTGGCGGGCAGGCGCTTTAGTTTCGGTGCCGGCCGGAGCACGGATCGAGGGACTGCTCTTACTGAAGGACAAAACTTGGGGCGAGAAGCCGGCCGGGTGAACCGCGCCAGACCCCGGCTGCCGGGTGTGCTGGGGGATGCCCGGCTGGCACAGCTGTTTTCAGCTGGATCCTGCAAATAAACACGGGAAACCAGGCAGATCAGAGTGCTCGGGGTTTGGGGAGAGCTGGCTGCTCCCCCTCGCTGCCTCCCTCCGCCCGGCCCGGCCCCCGCCGGGGCTCTCCTTCCCCGCGGGGTGCCCAGGGATGCGGCAGCATCCCACCGCTCCCCACCGCCGCCACCCTCGACGGCACGGCAGCGGGGATGACGATGCCAGGCAGGTCCGACCAGAGCCGGGAGCGTCCTCTCGCCTCGGCCCCTCCCCGTGCCGTGAAAAACATGACGGGGCTTGAGGAAAAGCAGCGCCGCTCCCCGCTTCCCCCGCGGGGAGGCTGTAAAGGGAACAGCAGCCCTCGCTGCTAGTTAGAGACCCCCACCTAAACCTGGGGGGAGGGACGAGGGCAGCAACAAAAAGAAGCCGGGCTTCCCAAGTAGCCCTTCTTAGAGGGGAGGGAGAGAGAGCAAGAGAGAGAGACAAACATCTGGGGATTGGACCATATGCTAAAGCTTTGTCTTGTCCTTCAAAGTTAGGCTGCCCTTGAAGTGATTTGTCAGGCGGCCTAACTGTGACAGGGAGAATATGTAGCAGAGGAGAGAGGAATGGGGGTGGTGGCGGGGAGGCAGGGCCCAGAGGCAGGGGAGAGGGGAGAGAGGGAATGAGGTACGGACAGAGAAACAAAACAGAAAGAGGAAAGGGGAGGCAGCAAGTAGCAGGAAAGAAAGAACAAAATATCTTCTCTCTCTCCATCAGATGATGACTTTCATGTGAAGGAAACAGGAGGGTGAAAAGAGAGGAGAAGAAGGGGGGAAACAGCAGAGGAGGAAGGAGGGGAGAGACAAAGACTGGAAGGGGAAAGCAGGAGAGGAGAGGGTGAAGCAGGAGAGCAGAGCTGATGTGGGAAGGACTGAGAAGCAGTGGCTGCTGATGCTCTTTCTGCTGCCACCTCTTTTTTCCCTCTTCCCTTTTGCCCGCCAAGTGCTGAACTGATTAGAGTGTAATTAAGGCCATAAAACCCTCGGCTTATCCACCTGTTTATTCACTAAAGTCGCGGGCTCATCAGGCAAATTAGCTGCTTCCAGGCTGCACGTTGGGCCTAGAGCTGGCCTGATTAATGAAGTTTATTGGGAGCTGTTAAAAGCATTAACTGAAGGAAATCTCGGCAATTCGTCATATTTAAGGGATGGAAATTAAATCTCCCCATGCAAATGAGGGGAGACTCTGAAGCGGCTTCTTTTAGAGGTGACGGGAGTGAGGACACACGAGGGGCTCTCCCCCAGGCACAGCCCCCTAGCAGGGGCTCTGCACCCATAATGAGTTTGCCTAGTCTCAGCAGGAGGGGCTGAACAAAAAAGGGGTGACAGATTTTAAGGACCATAAGCTCTTGGTCCTTGGAGTCCCAAATGCAAGAACCAGGCCCCGACTGAGGCAATATAATCCTTTTGATCTTGTGCTGAGGGCATCTCTCTAGGTGTCCAGGGCATTGCTGGTGTGGTTCCTCCACACAGGGGTTTGTAAGGCAGCTTCCACACCAGGTGGCTGCGTCCCCCTAGGTCAGAGAACCCATCTCCAGTTTATTTCTACTTTAAACATTTTTCACTCTTCTTAGCTGTTAGTCACGTTATGTAGCTTTGACACAAACGCAAAAGTCCACATAAAATTTGAAATGCAAAATGGTTTTTTAAGCACCATTCATGACAAACCTTAAAACTGCAACAGTAGATGCTATAGCTGACAAACACCTAAGAGATATATTAAGGCGAGATGGTCTAAGCAGCAGGGAATCATATCAAGAGCTGTTTATTCACTACTTTTAAAAGTGTTTTCTTCTTGCATGTCAATCTGATTTTATTTCTGACATGAATGGCATTTATCATACCCAAAGCTTCATGAGCCACAGCATTTTTATATTAACAATTTCTAATAAAAGAGAAATTACAAAGGGTCACAACAAGGAGTGAATGTCCTGAGGAAGGGATAATGACAAGAAAGGAAGGTCAAAGAAAACATCTTGGCGTTGCTGTTTTTATTGAGTGTTCAGCTCGCAATGTTATTAGGTTTACAATTTATTTATTTTGAGTATTTTCATATGAAAAGAAGAAATCACTGTCTCTCATCTTGTATAAAATATATTTGTACCCAAATACTGAGTTGTGAATGTGATAGGGAGGGAGAAGAGAGAGAATTCAGATTTGATGTAATTCTTATTCTATATGCTTCTCTGTCTAATTATTACAAAGCTAATTATTTGTTACAATTATTGGATTAACACTTTGCTAATCAGTTTTCTCCTCCTTTGTAGAGCTGCACCAGAGCAGTGAAATGCAAGGTGAGAATGTTGTCTGGATTTTCAACAGAAAATTAGAGTGCCATTTTCCTTACGTGCAGATTAGTTCAGCTGCTTTGTGATTTACGACCAGTACAGCATTTTCTGTATCACATCCTGCTACGTAGCGTCTTTGTTCCTACAGCGATAATTTTCTAACTTTTTGGATGTGGAGACTATTTGCCAGTGGCAAAATGTCCCTCTCCGTCTACCATCTCCCAGCAGGAATGTCTCACTCCTCAGACCACCCTGTGGGGCAGGTGGAACCACCCTTCTCCTCCGAACAGCAGGCACAGAAACATGGGCTAGTACCAGGGCAGAGCCCTGCACACACGCACATACAGAGTTTTGAATGTACTTCAGACACAAAACAATGCATTTTTTAAAGACACATGGTGCCCTTAAAGCACACAACTCAGCTTTTATGCACAGCAAAAAACTGAATCAGCTGCTACTAAACCTACAAACCAATCCAAAACTTAACTGGCAACATGTGCAGCTGTATTTTTTTATGTGAACAGTAGATAGAGAATGCTTCTAATGCTGCAACAGAGAAGGTTTCCTATTGATATTTCTGAGGAAAAGAAAGAAAAGTGTTTCAATGAAAAAGCACTGTATTGTTATTAACTGCAAGTTAACAAAGCATTTCCCAGAGAACTAAATGACAGGAGTATTTTCTAGTTATGTGTTTAACTGCAGGAATACAAAGGATAATTGTAATCTATTCATTTGAGGCTACATTTCTTTTTCTTTTCTTTTTTTNTTTTTTTTTTTTTTTGCATAATTTAAGAGCATTTGCTATAAATCTGTATTAGCACAAAGTGATTTTAACATTGGCCAATAAAGTGCTTAAATTTCAGGAAAAATAAACACTTTGGAGTTCTCATTGAATGAAAAAGAGATCTGTCCAAGACAGTGTCTTTTCCAAATTAGTAGATTTCTTTAGAAGATTACTTAAATGAAATTCAATGGCTTGTGGAACATACTATCAAAACACTTATTTTTCTTGATTACCAGTTCCCTCAATAAATTGATTTGCCCCGTTATGTGGGGTCTTTTAGTTCTGCCACTAATGAGATGTGCTACTTGCAACTTTTTTCTCTCTGTTTCAGAAATAGAATAAGCAATTTAAAGAGAAATATTTAGGTGAATTGTCAAAAACTTGTAACCACACTAAAACCAGGTGGTTATAGACGATATTTTTGGAAGAAATATCTGATATTGTGATGGAACATCTAGTCATAAAAGATTTTATGTAATGAATGATAAAGCATTGCAGTGAGCATTAAGCACTCTCAGCCTCAACAATTGTGATTATTTATATTGTAGGCTCCTCTTCATGAGTCATTCTAACTTTTACAGGGATATTTTCCTCCTCACTGAAACTTCAGCTGCAAGATTTGCTTCTGGAGGCCCAATCCCAGGCTTCTGGAGGAACAAGGAAAAAAGTCTGTAATTTAACCCTGCTCTTCATACATATGTACAGAACTCCAGTTATGAAAATAAAGTGATGCTGAATTGCAGAGTTCAGGTTGCATAAACAGGCAAAAATCAGTATGTCTTCAAAACCACAAGACAGTAAGTTGATTTTTTTCTTTTACATCAATATTAGCAGTATATCAACTATTTGAAGAGTGGCATGCCCAAACTCAAGATAATCTTCATGAAAGCACTAAGTTAGTCACGTTTTTTCTTTCACTTGCCTGATTCAACAGTAGTGGAAACAAGGCAAATTTTATCACAGCAGAAAACTATATTATGGCACATTCAGAGCTAAATTTAGCCCTCCGAGATCAAGAATGATCTTACAGTCAGGGCCAAATTATTCTCTTTAACTGTGCTGTGCAAAAGATATCCTAAATGATGAAGACCTTGCTCTGTCCTTGAATAAGCACAGAAGACACAGAGACCTCGGTGGGAGGAGTGTGAGCTGCTGTTCTGGTCAGAATTGAGTCCTAAGTGACCTCCTGCTTTTGCATGTGGTCTACTACTTAGGCATATCAAGGTTGGAAAGGATACTATTTAACTGTAACCTAATTTTTTTTGTCTCCTGATAGTTTACTAAACTATCAATGATGCAGTTTTTGTGGCTTAATTAATTCTTTCACACTGTCTCCGTCCATCTCAGCCATATATATTTGAATATTTCCTCTTATTAACATTTTACAGTATGTTTTTTTCAGCTGTGGGTAGAACCACAATGTTAATGAATGACAATTATCTTTCTTACTTATCTGAGAACTTTAATGAAGCTTCATTAAAATTGACATGATATTACTGGAAGAGTCATACGAAACCCTTTTTTCATTTATAATATTTTTTTCTCTATTAAATAGAAATTTTAACCTAGTGGAGTTTTCTGGGTAACAATTAGTGCATTCACCAGGAATCCTTTCCTGAATAGCTTCACAAAAGTGGGACCTACAGGGGAATACACTACTGTGTCCTTTAGAGGGTTCTACTGTACCTTAGCACTTAGTTAATCCCCTCGTCAAACACACTCAAGAAAATGAAAGCTGCATGTCACATTGTCAGTGTGAGGAATTGGCTAAAGGCTTTGCATCCAATTCTGGGTCTCAGAGAAGAGAATGCGTACTGGGGGAAAGCAACCTGAATAGTTTTGTCTGGAGCCACTGTAAATGTACACAGGCTCTCATTTGTAGCATCGTCACCGAGAGCCCAAAATTGCACTCTGACGTGTTATAAAAGCTTAGCATCGAGGGGCATTGCATCTGACATGCTGATTAACTGTGGGAGCTGTACCTTAAAATTCCTTTTCAAAGGCAGATTTTTAAAGGGCTTTAAAAAGTGCTCTTTGAACCAAGGCAGAGTAACAAAAAGATAGGAACACATTGTTTGTGCAATTGCAGGTTAAACTTCCATCAAGGCTCCCAAAAGCTAGCTCGTGTTTTAAATGTGTTTCTGGATTAATATTTTGAGAATAAGAATCAAGTCACTGTGTGATCATTGTCATTTTATTTTGACACACAGAGTGATTTAGTCTGTTTCAATACCACGTATTTCCAGGAGAGAATGAAGCCCTTTTTTTCAAGTAAATCTAAATTGCAACAGCAAGCGTTGTACTGTCATTTTAATGACAGCAGTAGACTTTAAGTATGGAATGAATCAATTATTGCAAGCACAGCCCCTGTGTAAATCACTGATGGCAAACCAACCTCAGGATTATAAAATGAATCTTTGACAAGTATTCAAGGTTTCAGCATATTCTCAATAATGAGGATTAAGTACCTACTATCTGTGAAAGAAAAGTTTTATTCACTTACTAAAGGATATGTGAGTAATCATTAAGAGAGGTCAGATTAACTGAGGTAGTTTTTAAAAAAGGCTATCCAGTACAACATCTGCTGGAAAATCAATGATAAATATGTCAATTTTTTTTAGAAAAAGGGAAAGATTAAGCGCAAGGCAGTGTAATGGAATGACTTAATGCTCTGTTTTTAAAGAATGGAGAGGAATTATAATGATATCATAAACTATCATTATGAAACTTTCTGACATTTTCATGTCAAGAAAAAGACTCTTCTTGAATCAAGAACAAATAGTGATTTCTGCTATCCATGGGCAATTCAGTCAAGTTCAAATAAATCCTGATTCTACACTGAGAAATTATGATAAAAAAGCCTCTGGACTGCTCTGGTATATATTACATACTCTTGTATTTAACATTTTCACACTAAGAGAGAAATTGAATTCAAAGTTATAATCATAGTTGAGCTGTGAAAATAGAAATATTTTTTATTTGATTATGTGTCAATAATGCATACACTTTTTGACAAGCCTTCATAGTAAATATTTCATATCACTTTGTTCTTTTTGCCAGTACCCAAACAATATTGCATTGCCTTTTTCTTTTTAATTTCCACAAAATAATGCAAAATTGAGAACCAGTGTTATCATAATTGTAGACCAACATAATTTCATGATAGAATAAAGCATTGTGTTCTGTCATAATTTGTATTTTAATTATTAATGAGAGCCTTTGCTTTAACTGTCAGAATTTTTTATTAATGTCTTATGATATTTGCATACTCTTTGCTTTTATACAGGGAGAGGATATAGAGGGGAATATATGTAGAGGGGAATATATATTTATTTCCAGTATATTTATATGGATTTTACCTGGAAGGTTTGGTTTTGAAAACTTTAACAATTGACTTCACATTGATCAAGAGATGCTTTAAATACACTGGGATGAGGAAATAAAAAAAAAAATCTACAATAATGCTACACTTTACAATTTGATGCTTGCTTAAAATAATTGAAAGCAACTTAACATAGAAGTGAATCTCTGCAGCATGTAACAAAATAATGGGCCTGTTTATTTGTACTGCTGTATTTCCATCATGTTCTTTTAGCCAAATTTATATTTCTTTTATTTGTGTTTGCGCTTGTGTATATTTTTCTTTATGGCACAATGTGCTGTCCCTTTGGCCCAATATGGATGATTCACAGTTCAATATTTTCATTCTGCACTAAATGGTCAATTCATTACAAATTAATTCAATGTTTCTAAATATTAGAAACCAGTGCACACTTTGTTAAAATAATACATTTTGCAATAGGAATGAGGATGTTAATAACTTTAATAGCAGAAACGTAATTGCATAATTTTGCAATATTGAATTTTAGAATTAATCAAATATAGGTAGGAACATTGGTAAAGTGTAAAATTTAGATAAAATATGTGTCTATTAGAAAGAAAAACTATGAAATAGTTATAGCTCAAATTACAGAAAAAACATGAGAATAAGCATTTCTTTTAAGAACTTTTCTGCAAATAAGAGTGGCTGTAATTATTTTGCTGCCTGTTTATCTAAGACACTTAAGTTGTTAAATGCAAATGATTTTGAGCTATTGAATGTGAACATTTTGCTGCTGCTCTTAACCAAGTGTTATAGTATTCCTTTTGTGCTTTTCAGCTGTGCTTTTTCTAACTGCCCAGTTCTTATTATGGTTTTGAAGTAAGAAATTCAAGTCACTGGCTTGTCAGAGGAGTCAGTAGCCTACAAAGAGGACGTTTCTCAGAAACCTCCTACAATTAGTTTGCAAATTATCTTAAAGAGTTACAGTACACGCTTAGAAATGAGCACAAATTGCGATGTTCAAAAGGCTTACAAGCCTTGTGCAGAAAACAAAACTGGAAGGATTCGGGAAAATGCAAGTGCAAAAAACGTTTCTTTCCATTGTGCAGTCAAAGGGCTAAGGTTTTGCAGTAAAAGTCTGGCATCTGGTGGTCCCGGGAAGCAATGGCATCCCTCTCCAGAAGGAAACAAGGTGGTCACAGCCTGAATTAGCTCATCAGCTTGTAATAAACTAATTATTTCCAGTGTATGCTTATGTGAGGACTGTAGATTTTGAAAGACCCCTCAGTATTCATTGTCACCAGCTGGTTTTTGTTTTCACCTCAGAATGCCTGTATTTCTTCCCAAAGAGGGAAATAATTGCATGTATCCAGAACTGTGAGGAGTTTTGAAATGCCCCATGCAACCCTCAGCTGAAGACAGGGGAGGAGACTTACTGCCATTTCCCACCAGTAGTGCTTGGAGGACTGAAAAATATTTAGGAGGCCAAATGTGCCATTCCAGGAAAGGGAAATTTCTTCTATTCTCTGATGAACCATAACAATATGCTTTTGCACAACCAAATTTATGAAAAACCATTCCTTCCCATGTTCCTCGAAGAGCACTGACTCAGCAGAGGTTGTGGAGGTCTGGGTGGGGAAGGGGTGCAGAAGTAGGGACCTTCAGAAATATGAAGTTCATTCTCTAACTTTTCAGGCAGTGACATAATATAATCCCTGTCAACAGGTGACAAAGAAGTGCAATTTTCACTTGTTTTGACCAAGAGATCCATTCCAACTCAAGTTACTTTAAAGAGTTAGTAATTATCTTCTAAGTTATTAAGCTGTCTTTGAGTTAAATAGTGCTTCACCTTTCCCTTCTCCATGTACCAAATGCACATTTATAGACAGTGACAAAAAGCTGGTTTAGTGTCCTCTCTCCAGACAGTCCCCATTCTCACTATCACCTTGCTACCTCTTCCTTCAGCTTGTTTATTTTTTAGAGTAAAGTAAAACATCTCTCTGGAACAAGGATGGTCAAAATTACATAGCAATTCACATGAGATCTCTCCTGAGCTAATACTAATGGCATGGATTCTCTATCTTTGTGGAAAACACAGCCCTGGATGTAGTCTTGCATTTTCCATGGCTACAAGATGAACAAATTTGCAGCACTGCATGACCAGATTACATCCATAGGTCCTCCTCATCTCATAATATTCCCAGACAAGTTTCATTAATAATCTTCCTTCAGCCTCCTCTTCAATATTACCTGATGTCGTCACTCTTCACTTGTCTTATAATTTCCCTTACAAATGGCAGTATTTCGTAATGTATTCTTTTCTCTCATCTGTCAGACTTCTGATTGCTTTGCTGAAGTTCAGAGGGATTATATCTCCAGTATTTCCTTTGTCTTGAAACCAAACATAGATATCAGCTCTCTCTTTACATTTGCCTCCATTTTTTAAGAATTATTCTTCCTTTAAAAATTAGGTACAAAGACTCAGACAAAAAGGAATGGGACTATAAGGCCATCCAAATCTCTATTGCTGCCTTTTAAATACAGGTACATTATCCATTCTTTATCTGCCTAGTGTCATACAGGAAATAGATATAATCCAGTACTTGATACCATGTTTTTATCCCAGATGCCAAATCTCGCAGCCAAGCCCTCTGACTTGAGTCCATTCAGGACTCTGGGGTTGTATTTTTCAGTGTATGCATTTTAAGCCTTTCCAAGGTGTAACTGAGCTTGACTTTCGACAATGCTTATATTATCATTACAGTTTTGGACTTGTAAGCCAGGGGTTATTTTGCTGATCTCTTTTCATATCTTATACTTTGCGTGTTTTGTCTGGTGCCTTTTCAAGGTTATTATTTATCCAGTTGGAAAGTTTCTTCCCTTGAGCAGCAAAAAAGTTCTAGGTAACACTAGAAACCTTGACATAATGACATGCCAGATCTCTTCCATATCCAAGTCCCTCAGCTTCCCTGCAGACCTGCTTTTTTTCTTTTCCTTTTTTTTTTTTTCCTCAATAAAATGAAAGGACATTTAAGGATGCCTCAGCCCAGAGTATTTATTAAACACACTCTCCTAGCACAATCCTGTTTTTAAAAAGAGTAACCTAAGAGAAAGCAAAACAACACAAGTAGTTAGGCATTTGCATGCTGCTTTTTTCCTGTACTTCACACAGTGTCCAAGCAGCTTCTCAGGAAAGGATCATAATCATTTATGTATGTCAAGTACATAGAACCACTTTGAGTACAATAAAAATGAGTAACATTGAAGTGCTGCTCTTTCACCAGGCATAAAGAATAGGCTGACCTATGCAACACTTCAAGGGTCTTACAGATCTGTGCTGTGCTTGTACAATAAAGGAGGGGAAAAAATGCCTTATTGTTATTTTTAAATGATAATTTCCAGAGGGTGCAGGGTTCCAAAGGGTAAAGGAACAGGCAAATGATTATATTGCTTTCAGCAAAGGGGCAGTTTGGGCTTTTCCATCGCACAGCAACATGGAGTAATACTGAGCTGATGAGACTGTCTGATACACCGAGAACAAAGGAAAACTCTGCAGGCAGCAACTTCGACTTCCAAGTAGCCCATAGAGTGACACCTGTGATCAGGCTTCAGCAGTCCTGCTTCCTACAGAGCAACCCTCACCACTCCTACTGCTGGAATATTTCCATTTTCTATGTCCAGCCCTACACCTTTCCTTTCTTCCCTGCCTTGGCTATCAGATAGTCCTCTCCCCTAAATGATAAGGCCCTCTCCTTGTCCCTCTCATGCCTTTCCCTTCCCCAGATGTGTTTTCATAGCCAGCACCCCATGGAGAACATTGCTTCTCATGAACAAGAGATTTTAGTGCTATTCCAGCTCCTTTCCAGCCCTGTAGCACTTCCCCTACAAACACATGAAGGGCTGAAGAACAAGAGAGGTCAGAGAAGAAAGCTAGAGGATATATTTGCATAGTGGAAAGCATGAATCATTCCCAAAAGGGGTTGTGGCTATGTCAATGCAGGACTAGTGTCCCCTCATAAGTACAGGAATAGCCACTGCTCTGTGTGCAGACATAGCTACCTGGGGAGCCTCCATTTCCTTGTGTACTGTCCCCTTTCCCCGGAAGAATTTAAAGCAACACTGAGAAACTCAGGTAGTCCTATCACAGAGAAGCACCACACTGTAGCCAGAAATAAAAAAGCAGAAAACAAAACAAGGGTCTCTGCCAGACATTTACCTTTCCCTTCCACCACTAAGCATTTCTGGCAGTAGAAAGAGTCAACAAAATCTTCCAAATTATGCTAGTTTTTAAAAATACTTCTGTTGTGTACCAAGACAACTTAAGACAATTTCAATACTTCTTCTTGCAGATGGTTTCTGATGCAGAATTGTGCTTGATGCAGAGACCAGCATGAATTCTCTAGGCAGTGTGCAAGCCACAAAGGCTGGGATCAAGTCTCATCTCTCACTGTGTTTGCAGAGCATGCCTGCCATTGTCAGTCTTGTCAACTCTCATGGTCTCTTCGCTTTTTACCCTGTGCTTACCCCATCTCTTCTTTCATTAAAAAACGTGAAAGTTTCTGTCCTTGTGGATTTGCAAAGGGAAAATAGAATCCCCAAGGGCTTAGAAACCAGGCAGCAAATTAATACTGCCAACACTGATTATTCTTTGAGATTCTATTATTTTAAAGGCAGTCTCCTGACTTTCAGGGCCCGATTTGCAGCTTCTGAACTGTAAAGTTCAGCCATCCTTGCACTTGGCAAGCATCTGGAAGTGAAACGTGTGCAACCAAGCTGTATATATAATTCTGTAAAATGAGAGCTGTTTATCTCACTAGCTGAAATATTCATTATTGAAAATAAGCATTTCAACATTCAGAGGATGGATCGTGTGGGCTGAGAATAACAATAATCTGGGAAATAGCAAAATACCTGCATGTCTCTACACTGTCCTACATGGATGCACCTGAGAGGGTCTGACCTTGCACAGGGCAGGTGGGATGAGAACCCTTACTGACACACAGGCACCTGACCTTGCTTCTGGCTTGATTCTTTCATTTTAGCTTGGCTGCTCTTGCTGGTGGCTCGGACCACTCAGAAAGCCAGGAAGAAATTAATGCTAAGTTTGCTGAGAGAAAGGAGGAGGATGATGAAAGGGATGAAACTGGAAAACACCAATCATTGCAATTTTTCATATTTGGTAGACAATATGGATTGTGTGTTGAAAAAATGTCTTCTGCTGCCCCACTTGAAAAAAGACCTGCCATTTGGCCAAGCTTTAAGTTTGAGAAGTCACACCACTTCAGTGTGACCACTAAACCTGCTCAGATTCTCCCTTTGTTTAACTTTCTTTGCACATGGAAATGTTTCAGGTTACAAACAGCATCCTCAAAGGGCAGTGGTGCCAACTCCCTTTGGCCCAGGCCTAGAAAAATAAAACTGGGCATTCCTGGAAATGGCAATACCAGTGCAGGTGACAGTCACCACACCTGAGAACTTGTCTGTCCTGCCACTCTGCTGACTTTGCTTCCTGGCACCAGTTCAGCAGATCAACAGGTGCCTTCAATCTGAAATGTTGAATAAACAAAAAATCAGCAAATGTACATGGAAGAAATACACAGACTGGGACAAGGGTGAAGTGGGAATTTTCCAGTTTAGGTTAGTTTTGTTTTTTCAGGATAGAAGGTAAAGTAAGAACAACTGGGACAAACCATGGTGGAAAAGCAGATGTTCTTAGGGAAGGCTAAAGAATAGTATGTAGTAGCAATTTGGCTCTGGCAGTGGCATTGGGTTAGTTCAAGCTGGCATGGTAAAGGAGTCTGTTCTCTTTAAAATGCCAGCCTCTGAGGTAAAGCCAAGCTGAGCTTTTTTGCCAGCTTCAGCAATAACATTTTGATGTGCAATTTCCACATTGATATGATTAATTGTTAAGTCAAATAAGGAGCCATGTGATGGAAAAGTCATTTGACTGATTTGCCAAAATGAATAAAGTATGGTCTAGTCTTACTTACAATCAAACTGGGAAGGCATTTACTAATAAACCGAGAGGCCTCCAAAAAGCAGGAAAAAATAGTTTCATAGAAAATATCTCTGAGTGCTGCCTTAGAAAACTGCTTCTGTCTCTGCTTCTACATCAACAATTCTAATAGGACTGGGCAAGGTCTTTAAAGCCATTTCCTTAACCATGGATGCTAGATGGGAGCCAAATCACTGACCCTTCACAGCTGGAGCTGCAATCCACAGGGATGAGCTTCAGAGGTGGGATATGTCACTTGATACTGTGCACACCAAAGAAACCAGGGCCTTAGTACCAGAAACTTCTAAATTAATTCCCTGTGCGCCTCCTTTTCCTTTCCACTAAACAGGGATATAACAACTTCACTTCAAAGCAAACACAAAGATAAACTAATCCAGGTTTGTAAAGTCAAATTGAAATTGTGTATAGTCACAGCATGGGACCATATTCTGAAAATTGAGGATAAAAGGAATGTTAAACATCTGCTTTTTAAGTGAACATCATGCAGCCCACGTAGTGTAAGAGACAAAATTCTTGTAGAAAATACAGTTCATGATTGTGTGATTTGAGCTGTTATCAAATGTGAAAGGCTTTACCAAGCTCTGTGTTCTACAACATGGACCCCTATAAAAGTTCTTTTTACAGGTGTGTCTGAGCATCCTGAAGACAAATGGGGTGAAAAAAGTAAGTAAAGGGTTTACACCTTCTTTCAGGAAATAACAGCACACATCACAAAAATTGCAAACACTGGTCTTCAACACTGACCTTTGACTCTACCCTGTGGTATCCAGCAACAAGGGCATTTCCCAAATGAAGCTGGAAGAAGTTCCTGTGGTTGTCACAAACACTCAGACAACCCAAGAAGTGTGTCTGCCTGTATAATTCTGCATGCTCATGGCATTGGTAGGTTTGCTGTTGAAAACCTGGGACTTTAGGATATATCAGACTAGCAAAGGAGACTGAAAAAATAAAATAGCAAAAGGAAGTAATTTTAAAAGCTAATAAAAAGAAATTCTAGTTGATATTGAATTAAGAGAATCAATAGCAGTGTAGTGGGATGTCATCTGTGCCACCTCTTTCAGAAAATGAAGAGTTCCCTTGCATCATGTGTCTCCTATCCACATACAAATGAAGGGCAGTCTGACATAAGTTATTAGATGTGATTAGATCACATTGTAAGATGATATAACACCAGTAAATATTTTCTAGCCTGGCATTAAAAGCTGAATGTTTTTGGTAATGAGTCCATCCTTTTTAATTCTGTCACTTAAAAAATGTTTTTAAACATTTAATCAAACCCATATACAATATTAACAAGTGCTGAGGCAGAAAGGGAACCTATTGATCACAGGTGATACATCTAGAAGCAATGCACTGTTTACAGTGAGTTGTCTCTCAACTGAATAATGATTTAGTCATTTACAGGGAAAATCCTTGCAAATAAAAGTCTAACACCGAGATACTTCTTCTTTCTGATGGAATCCCGTTGCTGAGATGGAGTTTTGTAAAGCACTCCACACAGTACAGTGCTTTATGTGAAGGATATGGAAGCACATAAAGTATTGTGCAGTAAATTTTGTAATGAAGGGCCACAAATGGCTTGTTAAAGATCCCTGTGTGGATGTCGAATTTAACAGCAAGTATTGCTAGACTAATGTATTTTTTAAGCAGCTTTTGGTCAAACAAAATCTTGTGAAGAACAAGGTTCCTCAGATAAATGACTTCATTTATCATTCTAAGAATAGTATCTTGGCTGAATACGTGATTTGTCTTCTCTCAGAAGTTTTATCACCTAGTTGTAAGCTGACCAGTTCAGCAACCTCAATTTCCACAAAGCATCACTCAAAAAATGGTGCATTTGAGTTAAGCAAATAATTTGCAATGAATAGTTTACCCAAGATGGCTAAACCCTTTTTTCTGCAACTTTTGAGCGGATGCTCAGATTTATTCACTATTTAGATTTACTTTGTGGAATAACTGGAAAACTATCAGATTAGGAAGACTTGGCATTTGTTCATTGAAAACTTTAGGTCAGTTAAATCCACTCAGAGAAGCTTTATGGTTTTGATGCTGAGGCTTGATTGAAAATTAAATGTTCGTTTAGAAAAATACTGTTAGATGACTGCAAATGAAGCTTTGAAAAGTTCTTCAATCACATCAGTCCATAAGATCCCTTATTTTAAAATGTTTAAAGAGCAAACATTGAAGGAAGAATCTGACTTACACAATTTGTCATTATCCAAATCTGTGGAAGCTTAAGACGCATGGCCTGGACCAAGAAATTAATTTCTAGAATTCAAGTGAAAAGTTTTACAAAATTTTCTGCAACTCTACTAAGCATTCCCTATACATTGCTATTAACTTCAACTACTTTGGAAGTTACCAAAGAGCATGTGCTACTGAGAATAATGTGCAAAAAGCAAGTCCAACAAGATTTAAGATGATGTTGTGCATTGCTTTACAAATGTTGAATTTAGTGCTCGTGACTGATCTTTGAATAATTTCACAAACAATCGGAATCTCCTTCAACAAAAGAATTCCATCAGAAGCGGTATCAATGCAACTCTTTGTCTGCTCAGAAGTGTCAGGAGCCACCACACCTCAAGACTATTTTTTCTGCTGTGGCTGCCGGCTCAAGATGATAATTTTTGTCTCTATTAATTTTGGTTAACTGACCCACAGCTATTGACTCAATTCACAGAGACAATCAAAAAGCCTCACAACAGAATTCATTGGCCAGTGCTAATCTTCCTACATATAAGACAGTGATAGTATCCCCACTAAAAAAGTTCAAGGGGTCTGATATTAACCCTTGATATTAGTCCTTTGCTCTAGCTCTAGCCAGCTGTACCTAAACTTTAAAAAGGGTAATTCAAAACAGTATTTACTATGATTGTTTGCTGTTGAAGGCACAATTTGTGGAAGAAAAGGAGCACAAGTGCATACAAAGTAGTCTCTTGGTGTAGTATTGCTCATAGTCCTGTTCTGAGCATATTTATGTATGAGCACACACAGGCAAAAGTACCCACACTGTACTTTTAACTGTTAAGCAGTTAAAAAACCTTTGCAGAGTGATCATGTATTGCTCCTCTGCTCCAGTTTAACAATGAAAACAGCTCAGAGCTGATGGGATTCTACACTGGTCACCCCATCATGGCCATCGCATGGGAAGAGGATTTAAGAGAGCTCATCTGCCCTGTCACTCTGGGACAATGGATAAACATGCTGGGATTTTTTTAAAGCCTTCCTTTGGTCCATCTGGCATCAATCAACACAAGTGACAAACCTCCTGACAGAACAGACAACTTCCAGTGGATGAGTGGTGTAGGTTGTTTTGTTGGTGAACTTTCATACTGTGGCAGAAAAAAAAAAGGACAAGTATGAAACCAAAGCCTCGGACATTGAAGCAGTGAGAAAATCAAAGACCTTGGAAATTCATACCTTGAAACTCTTGTGAAGCGGACATAAATGGGAACAGAGAGATAAAGTAACAGAAGATTATTCTTTGATAGGAAAACAACAGTGTTCAAGCAGCAAGAACAAAATACTCTGGCACACAATGTAAGAGCAAAATTTCTGTTGGTGTTATCAGGAGGCAAAGTCAGATTACAGGTAGACCACAAGCGAGATCACTGTAATTGTCCTTGGGGATCTCCAGTGAGTCTCTCAAGGCTCTGCACCTTTGAGGTCATATCTCTATCTGAATGTAGAGGTGCCTTATTTTGTCTTTTACATCAGTGAATATGATTAAACTCCTGCTGTTGTGCTAAATTTCAAAGATTGTAAAAAGTCATGGGAATTAAAAAGGTCACTGCAGTATTTCATTTCAATAGCAAATCTGTGGAATAATGTTGTACAAGTACATAGGAAACTGCTTTGAAAAGAGAACTTGTCAGTGACTTAGTTCTAGTGAAAAATAGCAGGCATTTGGGAAATGGAATTCTGCATCCAAAACTTATAATTAGAAATGGGCAGATAATCAGAAATGAACAAAATAGAGTCCTTTCAATTATCAAAGCACAGAAAAGATGCACAATTCCCAAATATTTGTGTAACATGTACATTTTGTATCCATACATTTACAAATGGCAAATTCTATTTCCATACAGTATAAGCTGATGATGAATCCTTTGTCTAGAAAGACTTATTCCATGTGCAGACACAGAAGACAAGACTTCTATATAAAACAAGAGAGCAGGTAAATGTTTTAAACCCATTTGTAAAAAAATCTGAACTTTAAATAAAGCTCCTCTCATTCCTTGTGTATACATATGTTTTTGAACAATCTCATATTTACTTTCCTTCAGTTTAGCCAGGCACATTTCTCCTTATGAAGCCATGGATCAACATAATTTCTGCTCTTTTACAACCTGGCTAATCCAGTGGAGATGTAGCTCTGCAAATAATATAATTTTTTTCCAGAAACAGAAAATAATATGATTCCAACAGTGAATATGAAAACTGTGGACTTGTCTGAGGTCTGCAGGACAGAAGCTCTAACTGAACATGGCACACAAACATGATGGCATATGAAAAGTTTCAGTCATATTTAAGGTTCATGGAAACTTAGCACCTTGAATTTAAGCACCTGACTAACCTGAAACCAAAGAGGGCAAGACTCTTGGGTAAGCTTAAAACAAAAATATTTACCTGTATACAGCCCTTCTGGGCTTTTTATTCAGTCATTTTCAGAATGGCTGCATCACCCAGGGAATTTTGCTGTTAACTTTTGTGGGTAAACCCACGACAACAAGGGGGAATGGCTTTAAATCAAAGGTTTAGGGTTTTTTTTGTTAGTTGGTTTGTTTTGAAAGGCTTACAGATCAGCTCACTTGAATGACAGAAGTATACCCCTTACGAAAAGGCCATCACCTTGAGAGATTTCAATCATTGATGCCAAAGTATGAGAACAGACACATCTCCAGAATTTTTAGCAAGGACAAAACATTTTTCTCTTTCAGGAATCTCTACTAAAATTTACCAAGTGCATAAATGAAAAGAGAAGATTGACTAAAAAACAACCTTTAGGCAATCTAAAAAACTCTTTAGGCAGTCTAAAGAACAAAAGCTGCCTATGTGGAAGACATAGCAAAATAAAAATATGCTTACTATTTTTGAAAGTTAGTATTTCTCTGATGTCTAAATTCAAGAGCTAATTTATATTTTTTTACAGGACAGAAAATTATTTCAGGCTCTTCCAGCAAACTGGACAATAGAGAAATCTAAGAGGAATGCTTAGCAGGCTATTTTGTTGAATAACCATCAAGCACAGAAAAAATGCAACCTTGTTATCATTTCTATGCATCACTTACACACTTTGATGACAATGGACACAGAACTGATGTTATCAGACCTTGAGGAATAAATTAATGCTATGGAATACACACTGGTGCAAAACAAAAGGGAAAGTAAATTAATCTTCTCACACAGTGAAAGGTGAAACAGAATCCTTAAAATAAGAAGAGATCCAAACCACTACTATTTTTTTTCCCCCCAAATTAATCATGAATGTTTTTTCAGGCTACAACATCTCTGTCACCTTCTCCACTGGGCTGGCCCAGAGTATGAGTGTATGAGGGGATGCATGTAACACAGAGAGCCTCCTTTCACCAGTGAGGAAATAAACCCTCTGTCATCTGAAAACTAAATTTTCCTCTTGCTCTTTACCTGTCCCAGCACAGATACCCACCAGCTACTTTGTGTGGCGGCACTGTCTAACAGGTTTTGATACCTATTTTTGTGGTGCTCTCCCGTGTGTGGGAGAAGGTGTCCTTGAGAGCAGTGGCGAGTTTTGGCCGGGCAGTGCACACAGATGCACAGGGACAGGTGTGCCCGTGCTCTGGCCGTGCTGGCCGGTGGCTGGAGGCCAGCCAGCTCTCCTCAGGGCTCCGTGCAGTGGGTCACACTGCCATGCTGAGCCCCGGCAGCTCGCCGTGCCTCCGGCAGCCTGTGCTCTTGGGGCGGGTTATCCAAAAGCCTCAAAGTGATCAGAGAGGTGCACACACTCTGTTTTACCAACCCCAAAGCCCAGGAAGATGCAGGGATTTTTTTTTCTGCCATGCTAAGTCAAGCTAGACCATCCAAAATACCTGCCATCCAAACTACCATGCAGCAAGTGGTTGGTGGCACTGGGTCTCCTGGCACAGATCCCTGTGCTACTTCTGTAAACTGTGGTGCACCCAGGCACCCTGTGACAGGATGGACACAAGTGCTGATCTACTTCCCTGGTAGTGCTGACAATGTCAAGACACAGCACGTTTCATTTTCACTGCACTTTTGCTGTCACATACCTGGGCAGCGATCTTGAGGCAATGCAAAATCTTAGGCAGCAGTCTCAGGGCAATGCAAAATGCAGCCAGAGAGTGTCTTGGCAGGGGCAGGAAGCTTGTATCTGTCCCTTGCTGAATTCCATAATGTAAAACTATAGCTGGAAGAGTCACTCAGCTTCTCCTATGGAAACTGGCTGAGAAAGTTGGGCTGGAGAAAGTTCAGGCTGGAGAAGAGAAGGTTCCGGGGAGAATTTATAGCACCTTCCAGTACCGAAAGGGAGTTAGAAGAAAGCTGGAGAGGGACTGCTGACAAGGGCTTGTAGTGATAGGACAAGGGGGAATGGCTTTAAATTGAAAGAGAGCAGGATTAGACTAGATATTAGAAAGAAATCCTTTACTCTGAGGGGAGTGGAACAGAGGTTGCCCAAAAAAGCTGTGGATGCCCCATCCCTGGAAGTGTTCAAGCCCATGTTGGATGAAGCTCTGAGCAACCTGGTCTTGTGGAAGGTGTCCCTGCCCATGGCATTAAAATACGGAATTTTGAGATACTCTACTGTTAGGTTGTTTTCCAATCAAGACACAGCCATTTATGTGTAATTTTTTAATATAATTTTCATGCCATAATGAGGCAACTTGATAAGTTCATGGAAGGGGCTCCACTGAGCCTTTTGAAACACTAAATAAACCTAGTAAGATCCAAGATCAAATCCTTATAATTATGATAAAAAGCATGTTAAGTTAAGGTTTGTGAAAGCTATTGAGAAAATCAAGGAAAAAAAATCAATGCTGAGATCTTGCTTTTATGCATTTTCCTGGTAATTGGATCATTAGAAGTAGCAGAAGAAATAAGAATTGCACATGATTATTCTGTGCAGACAGCAATATCCAAGACTGGAAGTAACACCTTCACCTTGAACTTAGTGAAGACTGTTGAAAGGCTCAAGTATTTTGTTGGAGGAGTGCAAAGTTAAAAACTGAAGTAAGAAGGTTTTTAAATTTTCAAAGGATCGAGAAAATTCTGCAATCAAAATTGAGTTTATTTCATGAACTTTTGCACTTCTGAATTCAAATTATTTTTCTGCACATATTCTTACAAATTCAACCCACAATGTACAAATTTTTTCAGACATTTCTAGCTTCACCTCCAAAGAAAATTTGTGGGAAGCCTAGGAAAGAAAATAAATACAGGTAAAGAAAATTACACCAAATATTCAAACCTATTAATTGACAATTTTCCACTTCCAAAAATCATCAACTTGTGAGGACTTCAGCATCTCAGATTTCACTATCAATATCACAAACTATCTTGAGAGAAAATACAATGCTCTCTATTTATTGAATATGTACTGCAGGGGACATGGAAGGAGTGATTCCTGGAAGACATCTCTTTTTGGCCTGGAACCTTTTCTCAAGCCATCCATAGAAGAGGTCATTTAAATCCTTGCTACAGAATACTTTTAAAGCGATATGAAAATAATTAAGACCTTTCTCTTGCTGTGATTAGTTCTATGCAATTCCTCACTGAACAATTGTACTGTCAACTTTGATAGTTTTCCTTAAATAAGGAAATTCACCATTGGCCAGAAAGACCACAAAGTCTACACTTCTCTCTCTGCAGCAGCTGCAAAGCCTGGAGTAGGCTGTACAATATGAATTTTAACAGCAGTAAACTGAGACCTAGAGCACATTAATTTTCCAATAATCCCTGCAGAGCACGTGTGTGTATCTCTGTTTCCCAAAGGGCCACTAAGCTGAGGAGCAGATAAGCATCTTGCCCAAGGCCAAGAAGCAAACCAGTGGCAGAAATGGTGAAAATGTCTGGAGAATTTTGTTTTACAGACCCTTATTTTAACACCCAGGCCACCCTCCACCTTCTTGCTTCAACACTGGTGAAAGAACTGCTCAGATCTAATTTGAGATAGGGTAAGACTGTAAGAGCATGACCACATTAAGAACCTCTATTTTCTTTGTTATACAGCACTTTCAGGGGCATGCTACTCCTCCAGTGGTTTACATTTTAAAGAGGTACTGGTATAAAATTAAACCTTTTAAATTGGTTGAAACATTGCCATTCCCTGGGTGTTAACAAAGAACATTCACTTGTTAAAAAAACTACATGCATTTTAGCATAGCTGCATGAGAATGGAAAAACTTTGTTCCCACACTGATTGACTGAGCATCTTGTTAATCATTGCAGTGTGTATCATTAATTCATTATTCAGCTGTGATATGTTTTCCCTTTGATAGCTTGAAATATATTGTGAGTGAGTACCTATTGAGTAAAAAGTACTTTCAGATTATAATATTTTATCATGGTAAAGAAAGCTCTAAACCAACATGATTTGACACATAAGATGTGGCAAAAAGTTGAGGCACAACAGCCACCATTATAAATATTTATAGACATACCTAAAGTCTTATACAAAGTTCATCCTGTTAAAGGACATGTTTTATGTTGTACAATTCCTCTTAGAATATCAATCTAATAAGCACCAAATGAGGCTGAAGACAATGCTGTTATAAAAAATGGAGAAAAATGATTAAAATGTGATAATTATACTGACAGTTTATATGCTCAATCTAATCAACCAAGCTTCCAATTTGTCATAATGTACACTCACTCATACATTATTGCTTAATTATAGCAACACTTCTATTTCGAAAGGCTGTCAATCATGCAAATGCCTATCATTTTTCTCTATTTGCATTTAAGAGATATATTTTTAGTTCAGATCCAAAACCCTCTGTGAACCTGAATTAACCCCAGCTCTTTCTTTTGTTTGCAATGCTCATCCCTGTTTATTCCCTGTTTGCTGTCTGTGGTAGTTTGTGCTGTGTGATTTGCTGCTTTACAGCTCATCTGCTGCCAAAGGGATTTTTAAATCTCATCTCTGTTCCTGAACTGTGGTCTCGGTGATGTATGTGTTCTTTGGAGCTGCAGACCTGAGCTTGAACTATTCAGGTTTGATGTGAATAAAATTATCAGGCAATCTTTTCTTCTGTTCTGGATTTATCTTATTAGTCCTGAAGGGATTGGAGGAGAGAAGAGAACCTTGCCTTGCTTCCATGGGTAGCTCTGCCGAAAGCAGTGGAACTAGTTTTGGGCTGTAAGATGTGAAAAAGTGTGAAAAGACATCCTTTATAAACACATCCCAACATTCACATTCTGATACACATCCACTCCAAATTGCACTTCAGGTCTCAGTTGCTCTGTTTCTTTTAGCTGTTTTAATAATTTATCTTTGACAACCTCTGGTCCTTTCTGTTCCCAATCTTCAACTTTTTTCTAGAGCATAAGTGGAAGAAAAATCTAGCATTTTATGAGAGCATGGAGCAACACAGAAAGAGAAATGCTGAATGGAACCCATCAGCAGTGGTAAAAAAGAGAAAGCTTAAGGAAGTTGGCAGGAATTGTTACAATGCTTCGGGAGCACTAAGGCAGCAAGGGAAGCTGTGCAGTGCCACCAGCGGGCAGTCTTCTGGTACTAAACAAGAGGAGGTGCTCTAACATGAAATATCCAGCTATAGAACTGAGAATTAAACCCCATCTTTTCAACGTTAATGATTCTGTGATTCTATGAAAGGACACCCCAGCAGGAATCACTCCCTTGCATGCTATAGTATGCAGTTTAACTTTCTTTTGCTTTTATACATTCTATCATGTTGTATTCTCTTTGAAAATCTAATCATTTCTTACACAGAGGTTTCATAGGCAGTACACAGATATACTCTACTTGGGCTTTAGATGGTAAACAAAAAAACAAATAAAAGAGCAATTCAAACTACCAGTTTGGGTGGCAAAGGAATTAAAAAGAAAAGACAAAAACAGGGTGTCACGCTATGAAAAATGTCAAGTTATTCTTTGAATATTGGCTCAGGAAAATCTCAATACATTTCTGGTAAATGAGGCATGAAGCATATTCTTAAAAATATGGTGTCCAGGAGATAGGAACACCCAATATTTTATCCTAATGGCAATATATAGTACTTAAAAAAACCTGAACTTTAAATCAAACACTTTGGGGAGGACAAGGACAATCTATTAGTTTTTCAAATATAACTTAGTATCAGTATGAAGATGAGATGGTAAACCATTTCTGGGAGCTTACTTGGTTAAAACCTGTTATAAAACTGGAGTGTGGCTTATTCTCTAATTGGCATGCAGGCAATGTGAATGATCTTCCCATACCATCTCTACTTCTCCAAAACTTCTTATTTCTTCACTGGAGTCACTGAAGTCTTGTTGGGTTAAGATCAGCTCTAATGCTCACATTCATGAAGGATGCATTACCTTTGAGTCAGTGAAATAATTTGGTGACAAAACTACAGTATTTGCCATACTTGCAGAAAGTACAGCAAAAAAAAATCAAAAACAGAACCCCATAGCACGCCTTTGGAAGACAGAATATTTTACTATTTCTAAATAAACATTGTGTCAGAAGCCCATTTTGTTCATATTATAATTTTTTTTCTGGAGAAATTTATTGTCCCTATTTGCCTTTTCTCCTTACTTTAAAAGTCATCTGCAACACATTCCTCCTGGGACAAGTTGTTGCTCAAATTTTCATCCATCTCAAGCAAAACCGAATACAAGATGCTTTTTTGTAGACAACGATGACAAAATATATGTATCTCACACATATACCTATTTAGAGGACAGTAGTACTAAGACTTATCATTCTTTAAATTCTCCACGGAAAGCAGGATGATTCAAGTCCTTTCATCTCTTGTGAAAGAGCTTCAAAATTTTGCTCAGATAATAGCAAGTTACTATTACAAATGTACTTGTTATGAAAGCAGAAAATTCTCATGACAGACTGCTTACCTTACTTTTGGACAGACCAAACTATCTATTTGAAAAATAAACTATTAGGTCTTTTCTTCTGATTTTTACAAGATTTCTGTGCAGGTTGTGAGGCAGCAACAGTGACAAGTCTTTCCTGCACTGGAAAATCAGTGTGCAGATACAGTTGTTGTATAGGTGAAATGGAGTTTCTGCAAAGATTGCCTCTGGAAAAGTCTTGTGTCATTTTTCTGGTCAATGTCCTTTACTTCCACTTGACAGAGCAAGCAGTTTTAGGAAGGACTCCAAATCTGGCAATTTTGCACTCGATTTCACGCTGACAGCTACAGTGTAACCAACTGTTGAGGCTACTTGGGTGTCAAGCACTTCTCCTGATTCTCGTGGTTATTCTGTAAGATAGGAGAGAGGTCACTTCTGTTTGGCTTTATCACAAGTTAAAACACAAGCAAACAATTCTTTCAGAAAAAAGGCCACAGCATAAAACTGACATGTAGGCTGAACTAATTTGTTTATAATTAATAATTCTGTTTGAAATTACCTTGATAAAGTACTTGGGAGGACTGCCATTCTGTCACACACATAGTTTCTCTTTTGCTCATCCTTTGCAGTCTTTCCTGAGAATTTTTTCTTTGTCTAACATATGAATATATAAAGGTATGTAAAGTGGAAGACTGCTACTCCCCAAGCCCTCTGAACAAGGGCCTGCAGCCAATTGGATACTGGTAGCAGGATACAGACACACTTTTTGCCTGCCTGTCATAGGCATGTGGCAGGACCCTGCTTACCTCCTCCCCAAACCAGGAAAAGCTCAGTTTTTTCAAACCTTGCATAGCAAATGAAGGAAAATTTTCAACTGAATTTAAGAGCTTCTTAACTGTAGAAAAATAATTTGTTTGAAGGGATGCAGGTTTAGTGTCCTGACAGAAGCCATTTCTGGAGTGGCAGCAAACAGCTCCAACACACACCTCAGAGCTTTGATAGGATGTCTGAGTACCGGAGGCCTCTCTGTACTGTGCTTCTGTCCCAACAACATATTCCAGCAGTGACTTCAGAAAACCTTCTTCCTGGGTTGGAGACAGCCAAAGTCCTTTCACAATATGGACAAAAATTTCACAGGGTTCCTTACCCCGCTTGTTCATCAGACCATCTCAATACCTCCACAAAGTAGCTCCTGGGTTGCTTGTCCAGTCCTGTTTCTGAGAAGAGTTGAAGTAAGAGCTTTTCCAACCTTTCTTTTTTATTTAGCTATTTATTTTTTTATCAGAGACATTCACAAAATAGGCTTTCCTCGCTGATAAAAAAATAGTCTACTTAGGCCACCAAACAGATTTCCTGACATTCTAGGCAGAGCTAAACTCTACATTTTCCAATAGTCGCTGGGAAAAAAGCTAACGCGCTTTACTTCAAAACTAATGGGACAGTGCTAGGGCCAAATCTTGCTCTTAAAAGGCCAATATAATCTATTTCATAGGGCTATGACAAATTACTGAAATAAGATATATTACTAATGTTTAACACAGAAACTTCCCCAGGACCTAACTCAAGGGAGTGTCATTTGCCCATGACATTCATTAGAACTACTTTACCTCGCAAAGAACAATCAGAAGCAAATTTACCCTATATATCCTTTGAATATATGGCTTCCAGCATAATCTTTGAAGCAGCATAATATGAAGCTTTTGCAAACTGGACACGATAGGAAGCAAGCAAAAGACTCTTTTTACTTATAACCATGTAATAGGTGTAGTTATTCAGCGTGTGATTTGAATTTCAGAAGAAAAAACTCGGTCATCGCAAAGAAGCAAAATGCGCATAATGTTTGAATTAGAGAAAGATATAGAAAATTCCTTTTCCTTTGGAATTTTCTCTAAACGAGAACCCCACTCTGCTGACGAGCAGCCACCACAGTAACACCCAACAAAGACCAAATGAAAAATTATCAGTGGAGAACAAAAGAAAGAAGTCCTAAGAACATGCATGCGACCTTGACTCTGCCCGTGGCTTGTAGCATGCAGCAGCTACGTGTGATTGTTGTCGAGAGAGGAAACAGAGTTGTGCACTGTCCTGGGGGAATATGTGTGCTGTTTATATGTGGTGCTGAAAGGCAAGAGGGTGAAGCACAGCTAGTAGAGTGCTGGGGAGGATATAAAATGATTGAAGATGTGTGTCCTCATGTGTGTAATAGCCTCGGTTGGGTTGAGGGGCTGGGTGGGCGGAGGGAAAGAATTAAGGAATAGAAACGCATTCCTAATGGGTTCTTTATTTTCTCCTCAGCAATCAACAGCTCTTGATTTTATGTCAGTTTATCTGTCTGCTCTATCACTCTTTTGGTTGATGGTCATTTCTGGGAAACTTCTGTGTGAGTTGCTACTAATGAATAACAATCAGTTGAAAATACTAATGCTTAATACTTGCTTTTCTCTGTCTTAAGAAAAAGTGGGTTTTTTGCAATTAACTGTAACTGCTGTCTACTAGCCACCCCTTTAGATTTTCTCTGTGACTGTGCTCTTCTTTGGGAATGGCCACATAAGTTCTTTTAAAGACCAGGTGTGAAGTTTGGTTGGTCCAGTGTCATCTGTGTTCTTTCCATGCCATCAGAACAACTTCCATGTAAATGACAGCTTTTCCAGGAGACTGGCTAAGTCAATAAAATTATGGAGGACACAGGTATGGCTTCCATGGCTGAGAAGAAGAAATGAAAAACAGTGGAATGTTTCTACTCATAGAAAAGATAAGATTTGGCCAAAGAACTTTGAGATGACGGCCAAGTAGAATAAAACTTACCGATAAATAGTTGAAAAATCTACTGCAATTACTGCCCTGTGAATCCAAAAGTATTTTACTTAATACTAATGATCTTGATACTGGTACTGAACCATAACTAATGTTACAAATTTGCAAAAATTAAAAGAACATTGCCTAAAATATCAATGTGTCCTAACACCAAGGTCATTCTGAGATGATATGGCTCTTGTCTAGTTACCTAGGGAGAATCTTTTCCTAGCCAACTTCACCAGCTAACTACAGATTTATTTAACCTATAAAGAAGATGGTTGACAAGTGCGCTAATGTAGCATTTTCTCCATAATTATGTTAGCCCTAGGTGTGCTCGTAGATCCATGATGCAAGAGTATCTCCTCTGGCAAATGTCCTCTTCTCCCTTGTTATTCCCTCCAGGAAAGATTCACCCTTCTCCCAGCTTGTCAGCAGCTGTAGCACACCCAGAGAGCCAAGCAAGCAGACAGGCTTCCTTGAATGCTCTGCTTGGCTCCAATTCTGTCGCCAGGGAGTGTCTGGACGTGCAGCCTCCTGTCTCTTCCACAAAGACTGACACTGCCATCCCTGAGGAGTCAGGGATAAAGCCAGCTCGTCCTAAATACTAAGATCTTTCAGCTATTCAACAAGGATGACCAAGTGCAAAAATAAGCTACCTGACAAACTACCAGAGGACACTGCAGAATGCAGGTTGGGGTACTACGAGGGTGCAGTCTGAGTACCAAATTCAGCAAGAGACTTTGCTGACAGTTTCACGTTACAAACTCATGAAAAACTTAATTGTCAGTATTTTTTGTTTATCTGTAACCACCTATTTCTAGGTTTAACACCACCGTAAAATTAGGGCACTAAATAAAATGTCCTGGGCATTGTACCAGAGGTACCAACTAGATGCACTTCTGTGAAAGAAGATATAAAGAAAGGCTGTACCAGTAAGCAGAAAGAGACTTCCATTTACTCCACTCAATTATCTAGCCTCAGATCCACTATATTTCTAGCTCGAGAACTATATAAAGAACATTTTGGGATAAGTTAAGGCTGCTCCAAGATGTGCATTAGTAGACACACAGTATCATGCACAGGCCAGGAAAGCCACTGGCACATACAAGAAGGGGAAGATAAGGCAGAAAAGTTGACTTGCTCAGAAGACACTGCGAACAGAGAGGCAGATAAATTCAGATAGGCTCATGACTGTGTTTTCAGACTTGGGTTGAAAGCTGCTGGTTCCAGCCTGCAGGTAAAAGTGGCCAAGTTTTCACCTTCACATTTAGTCCCAGCTCTTCCCCCAGAAGATCATTCTCTGAGCTGAAAGAAATAGGAGGCAGAAGCGGTGCAGTGGTGCATGCCTGCTCAGCTTATTAAAACAGGAGAAGAAGGCAATATTTCAGCCCCCAGAAATAAAAAAAAAAAAGATAGACAAGGAAGAGAGGCTAATCCATCTGATGAAATTAGCAGGCAGAGTATGTAGCTGTTTGAAATGATGAACGAGGTTGAAATAGCTACACAGGCTAACATCCAGTGGGATAATTACTCCAAGCTCTCGGGCTAAAATCTGTCTTGGAGGAACTGGGAGGCTTTGATGACTCAATTTCAATGGGCATGCTTATGAAATACATAGTAAAAGCTATTAAAATTGAAATTGTTCTTGGGCGGTATTCTGAGACTGGGCTACTGACCCTATCAGGCTGCTTTTAATAAGGTACATGCTATTTTTGCTCTTAGAAGTGGCAGATACGTTGGCTGCCCACGTACTTAGTCTTAACCATTTAATATCCTACATCTCATTTTGAAAAATTACTGTTTCTGGAGTGTAAAAGGACTCCTCTCCAAATCATGTAAACAACTTTTAAACAAAACTGTTCAGAAGTCTGTGCTATCCCTCCAGTTTCGGAACCATTCACACTGAAAATGTTTTGTTACTGCTGCCGAGGGACTAAGCTTTTTGCAATCAACAGCAGCTGTCAAAAAGCATTTCATTTCTGCAGAATGCCAAGGCGTTGCAATACATTTTATAGCAATCTGGGAGTCTGAAAGTAAGAAAGAGAACCAGCATTCAGCAAAGCCTCCTTCCCAGTGGTTCTACTTATGCTGTAGAATACTATTCCAAACCCTCATTTTGCTACAAGCATGAGAACAGGGCTAGGGAATGAGAGCTCCTGATGGCTGTTCTTAGTTTAGACACAAAATCAACATCTTGTTTCAAGTCTTAAGGGTCTGTTTGAGGGAACTATCAGAGTTTTTTTTTGGAGGTCTCAGCTCCTAACACCCCTAAACACATCCAGGTTTTCACAGGTGCCAGTGAAAAGACTATTGAGTATTGATACCTGAATAAGTGTTACAATACATCCATTTTACTTAGGAGCTTTTGAAAACCTGTTCCATAATTTATTCAGTGTGACTAATACAATGAGGACATTTCCCTTGCAGCTCTGGGGGTGAAATGAAAAGTGCCATGAAAAACAGCTACAGCTGGAGTTTTGGTAGCACCCATCCCTCCTCTAAACGGAAGTTTGATCTCATTTACTTCCCACAAAGCCACCAGGACAACTCTTAGAGATGAAGTGTTTTGTTAATAGGTATCCTTACACCAGGCTATTACAACTCAGACTTCACTGAAAGCTGCCTCATGACAAAGGGATTGGGTGTATTTTTGGAAGTGTTTCACCTTAGAAATACCTGTCCTGAACAATCACACTTTGCACAGTCTCAAGTGGTTAAGTGGAATTTCAATGAAAAGGGAAGGGGTGTTACACCACCCCGTGGAATTGATTTTAGCAAGACACTTAACAATCATCTCAACATATGAGAAACACATCAAAATTACACCATCATTGTACTTTCTAGGTTATGTCTGTGCCACGTGCTACCACAGATAAAGAAGATATTTGGAAAGGAGAGAAATTTAAGGGAGATGAAATAGAGGGAGAAGCAGAAAAATATCAAACTGAAACTGGCATGTTATTAACAATATATATTAACAGTGTGGTGCACTGATGCATGCATAAGAGAACAAAGAGAGGGATGGGTGAGAAAGAAGATGACTATTAGTATTCTGCCCTAATGTTTTTTAGATGTTAAAAAAAATCTCACGGGACTTCAGAGGCTGAGGGTTGTCCATAAATGCGTCCACCTTCACCTCATCTGCTAAGTACCTGCAGGTTCAGGTCAAGTGAAGTTCTTTATAATAGTTAGTTCTTCATTTCTTCCCATCCCCAAATCACGCTACACACCTTTATCAGTTCCTTTACATATTTGATCTTTCTTTTAAATTCCTCATGATCTGTGATTTGGAGCACCAACTAACATGGATGGGTAAGTGAGCAAAATCACATGGATCTGCAGGAGTGAGCTTTTGCTCTCAGAGAAACACCAGACACTGAAACTCATTTTTCTGCAATACAACTGGCAGGGTTTCTCCTGATTTTCAAAGGTGCAAAGTAGATGAACTTGAAGCCTTTCTCCTGGACTTCAGTTTATTTCATTTCATTACATTTCATTTCATACAAATCCAATATATTACAGCTATTTTATTATATCTCATAATTACTCCCTAGAACAGTAGAAGGAGGACTGGTCTTTTTAGGGAGGGATATTTGAAGTGATTTATCAGAGCTGCCTTTTTAAGTAATCTGAAACAGCTTTTCTGCTTAAAGAAGAACTTTCAGATGCAGACATCCTGCAGCAGTTCACAAGTGAGAGAAGAAGCTATTAGCCTCCCTGAAAATACTGTGAAACTCCATTTTCTGGACATTGAAAGCTTTCATTACTGGCTCTGGGTAGCATGAAATGTATTTGCCTACTTCCCATTTGCCAACAATGTTCGACAGGAAATCTAAGCATTCTGGTATGAAGTTTAAAACCCAGGGCTCCTTTCAGTTCCTGCAGGTAAGACAGATTAAGGGGTGACCAATGTGTCTGCAAAGTGCAGGCACAGCATGGCTCCCTGTGCCAGCTCATTGTCCCCACTGCTACTTTTAATCCATTTCCTTCACTGGCACTGCACTGGTTGCATTTAACAAAAGGGCTGCTGGGTTGGGGAAAATAAGCTTGAAAACAAGCACTTACTGTTCAGTGGATGAGTGTGAAGCCAAAATGCCAGAACAAAGCTGAGGTACCAAGAGCTTTTTAAGCCTCATTGAGAGTCCTCCTGAGGTTTGAAAATGCATTTAAAAAGAATTAAATCTAACAACACATTTTAAAATAATCAAAGAAAATTGTATTGGAAATAGCCATCCCAAACACACAATAAATTGTCTAGCCACATTTTTAAATTAACCACACAGTGTGATATATAAAAATCAGCAATAACATTTTACAATTCTAATAATAACATGCAGTCTGCAGGCGTGTGATTCAGTACACATTCCTTGGGAATGTATTTGGCCTTTGGCCCTGTGTCTCACAGGGCTCCTGAGGAGAGAGCAGCATGCCTATAAATTTATGACTGGATTACCTGTCATGTGTTATTCCTTACCTAATTGTTTCTGTAACCTATCGTTATCCTTATTATTGTTCTTTCCCATTATCCACTTAGGACTGTTTAATGTATGTGTTGTAGGGGAAACAATGGAATTCCAGTCACTACTACATTTTTCATGAAAAGACTATTTTTATCCCAAAATACAAACAATATGGCTCTAAATATTCCCTGTCCTCCACATATTAAATTTTGATTCATGTTTGAACATTGATTTCAAAAATATTCTTTTCCTTTTATGGTTAATACAGAAACAAATGCTGTAAATCAGAGCTGGATTCTGGGAAGAAAATAATTTACCCTCTGCTCAGGACCTCACAGCGCTGGATGCTTGGAAATGGTTGGATGGGATGGAGGAAAGGAGTAGATGCACACAGAGCTGCTGGTTGCAGAGATTAGGGAGCAAGGGCTCAGGAGAAGCAGCAGCAGCCTGAAGTGCAGGCAGAGGGAAGGCAGGTAAGGAGATGGACACACAAGGAGAGCACCCATCCTGTACTTTAAAGTGGCAAACCCCACTTCTCCCAGATGGCTCCTTTGGCTGTCCCCAAGCACCTGTGCCATACTGCAAAACTCTCTTGGCTCTGGATCTGCTTTTGCCCTTCATCTAGCTCCCAGAGTGCCCTTTACCCTCTCAGACAGCTTGGTATGATGGATCTTGATGACATTTAGCCAGAATTTTCTTAAACTTTATGTTTAATTTAAAATCATCCATGACTGCATTCAGATGACTACTTCCCTGGTCACAGATATAAATCTGCTATCAATAGGAGTAGAAAAGGCAACTGTAAGTAAATTTCTTTGACTGTTAAGATTTATTCCTGGTATTTCCCACTAAATCAGTGGTAGTGCAATGAGAAAATTTTTCAGACTGGTGGAAAACATAGCATTAGGACATGTAATATTTTGCACAGCTGTACTAGTTTGCAATTAAACATGTTACAAATTTGACAAAGCTTATTTGTGCACTTTACAATTTTTAAATATAATGTCCAATTTCCATTGCATGAAGTAGAGAGGCGTTATGCCACCGTGTATGTGGTGAAATAAGGATAAAGCAAGGGTAACCAACTTGGTCAAGGACATAAAAATACACAGGCTATAGCCACTTGTTCCTAGAGGCTATTTAGCAGACTCAAGGCAGATAGAAAGCAAAAGAAACACAACTGAAAAATTGTTATTTCTGGTTTAAAAATCATTATTTTGGGGTTTGGCAACTACATCTACTTGAAAAAATTGAGTTAAACTTCCTTGGTAGAAGGTATTCTATAGACACCTATAAAAGGCTTCTTCAACATGGTTTGGAAAATCCTGGTATTTTAGTCATGACATTTCATGAGATAAACCAGCCTTTTTCAACATAGGAATTCATGTAGAGCATATTTTAGAAATAAATATTTTCTTTACTTATTTTAGGCCACATGTCATAGTTTAGAAATATAGTACTTTTTTTTTTAATATCAAAACATATTAAACAACTTTATGTTTTGCCTTCAAAGGACAGTAATGGAAAATCATATCACACAGCAGCTTCTGCCCACGCTCACTAGCTAAAACCAAAATAGCATATGTTAATGTATACTATCTAATGGACTTTTAATTCCCTTATAATTTAGGGAGTTGTAAAGAGAAAGGAAAAATGTGGAGGAAGAATAAGAGAGTATCAGTATGCAGCAAGAATACATTTATAATTTTTGAAGCTTTAATTTGTAGGAAAAGGTAGATTTACGTTACTGTCAGAACAGCATTACCATTACCTCTTTTAGAGAAATGTTCACTATTCAAGTACACAGTTTAAAACTCTGTCGAAGAGAATTTCCTCTTTCAAAGCTTGTTACACTAAAAAACAAAAAAAACAAACCAGAGAAAACAGACCCTGCTTAACTCTCCTTCCTGACCATTTCCTCCAGGTTGATAGGGTGGCCAGTTTGGAGAGCAGATTAGGTTCACATGAAAGTTGGAAAATTGGAATTATTCAGACACTGAGGCACAAGAAATGTCTCTTCTCTCCACAGTTTTATAGCACTGTTACTCCACTGATCTGAGTCTGGGAAGAAAGTTAAGCAATCAAGCAATTTACAGTAAGCTCTGTTTTACTGCATGCTTTGGAAAAGAGGCTTGTATGATATAATAGATATTCTGTCCAAAAAAATCCATTTTACTAAATTGCTACCAGGTCCAGTTTTAAATTGGTAAAGATATAACTCTTATTTAAAATCATGTTTTAAAGTGACACGAAATAACTTTTGTATTTAAACATACATCAGAGCTTTAACCTGCAATGGTTCTGGACATTCCTAGGCGAGGTGCAACTTCTGCTTGTCCCATTAGAAAGCTAGAAATACAGTCTTTCCAGAGGTATAAATCATATGTTTTTAGTTCTCAAGTATCACAAATACCAGATCTTAAACCTGTCACTGGTGTTGGAAAGTATATTGGGAATAATGGAGCTCAAGCCAGTGCAATTTTAGGGAGGAAATTCTACTTTTTACTGAAAGAAGATAATTCATGCTAGCCTCTTGTTTCTTTGAAACATGGCAGCTCAGGGCTTTGGCATGTTAAAGAAAGCATATGTTAAAGTAATGTCAGGCACCTTTGATTACAAGCACTGGCCCCAGCCTATGAAGGCATTTAATCTTCCAGTTATACCTAAAAGTGTGCTTTGAGATGGGAATCTCATGCTTGAAGTTAAGGAAATCCGTTTCACTGGAAAATTCCTTTTTAGAAATCACCTACAATTACAGAAAGGATAAAGGCTACATATTTAACGTAAACAAAGTTCCATTTTTAATTCCATTACCATCTCCAGAAGGAAGGACAGAAAACAAGGGAGCATTCTCCACTCTTTGAATACTTGGACACACCATTGATATTGCCCCAATATGGACAACACAGGCTCAACATTGCTGCAGCATCTCTCAAGAAGCTGATGGATGCCCCAGAAAACAAAACTATCCCATTGATCTAGAGATGTAGCTGTCTACAAAGACGAGTGCCTGATGCACCATAGAGAAAATATCTTCTGTTTCCCCAACACAAGCAGTAGTTTTTTCTTGCAGTTAAACAGTAAGGATCCTAACCAGATCATTATAATGGATACGTTTCACTGGAAATATTAATCCCATCTTACAATGGCATTTGAACACATCTCTGATTTTCTTTAAGTCCTCAAATTCTTTGATGGGTTAAGGCTCAAACAAGTATTATATACAACAGAATTAATACTGGCTTATGTATATTTGTGTGTGTACGAGTCACTGTTTAGGTCAAGTAAAATAAATGCAAAGACAAGCATGTTAGCAGCAAAGTGACCCTTTAGAAGTCCTAAAAAATTACTCTTGCAGTCCATAGTCCAACATTTAATAATGCTGAACTTGATAAGGGATCTCAGAACCTGAAAAAGGAGATCTGAAAGGCACCTTTATAGAAAACAATTGATTTGCTTCATTTCATTGAAATGGCTAATGCTTTGATGGTTCATATTTACAATAGCTTGTCCTGTTCTTCAATGGAGTTGATATGTTGGAGTCTTTAACACCATAAACTTGATCAAAACTTCCTGGGTAATAAACAGAGCGGATTTAAGATATGAGCCTCCCCCCCCATCATACTACTGCAGCCCATCTGTGTGCCAATTTGTAACTAAAGACATCAAGAAATGTGTTCTTCATGCTCAGATGCCCTTGGTAGTTGAAAATAGTTCTGAGAGCTCAATATGCAAACTGGGTTCAGAGTCTGAAAGACTTCAGAGGGAAAGATATGACCTTCTGTAGTAAAAGGCTGTATCTGACTAAATCTGTTACTGAAAGTAGAGATTTTACACACCTCACAATGAAATCTGGATTTTAAATTTTACCTGACTTCAAAAAAAAGCAAACCCAAAACAAAACCAACCCTCAACTTTCTCTCTATCTTTCAGCTAAGCATAACTATCTTTCCACCATCCCAGAATTTGCATCAACAGGGAAAGTTTCCATGATCATACGCAGCCATATTTGGGGGTGAGCTGTGGGTGGTGGTCGAAAATTTTGGCAGCAGAAAATGGAAACTTTGACTTCTCACTGTCACACGTGAGAACTATCACTCCTGCACATTGTCAGCTCTGTGTCATGACCACTGTGTCCCAGTGATGTGACATTTTGGCAGGACTTCTAGGAAGTTCATCTCATCTGTCTCTCCTCATCCTGTCTGCTCAGTTAATTATTTATTGGTCAAAAAGAGTAAACAATGGGATAAAATAATACATAATCCTTAGTCTTGCAATGCTGCAGTAACAGTGTGGCAACCGGATTTGAGAATTAGGCAACAAATCTAAGAGCAACACACTTTTATGCTGGCACATATCACTGATGGCTTTTTTTGTCATGCTAAATTATGAGTAACTTTGAAATTTTAAGCGTGTATTAGCCACCTTTTTTATGTCTGACTCTTGAAACTTCCTCCATGCTTTCCATCCCAAGGGTATTTCAGAGACTTAGCAGCTATAGCATATTAATACCAGAGAAATATAGTTGCAGTACTTGCTGCTCTCACGTTTCCCTTTGCCACTTCTTTGCTTGCAAACCACTGGAGGCACATCTCAAAGCCTATTTTTAAGTATGGAGATATGCAGATAGGTGTCCAGTGTGATTTTCATACACGCTTGGTAACTGACTCTCATAAAACCAGTAACTTTATAAAGCTGACTCAGAATCAGAGCCTCCATCACAGACACTTCCACAACTATATTTCTTTACATGACTACAGACATTAAATTCTTTGAGCAAAAGTTGGCCACATTCTATACATTGCTATTAGTGACTATGAACAAAGATTTCCCTTTATTCTTATCTACTATTGTTATATTAAAAAAAAACCTAAAAAAAACCAGGGCAAAGAACAAATAAAATTGCAAGCAACTGAAAAGGCTCTGTCAACAAGTGAGAGGGTTTCTTGCAATAAGTTTTGCCTGACGTGCTGCTGTGAAGCAGCTATATGGACTAGTGTCCCTAAATATGAATCGTCTTTTCCCTATTTGTACAAGTCTAGCTGTCCTTTTAACTTCTCTAATTCCATGAATTCTTTCAGCAATATGATTGATTGGATCAAAGTATAGCTTTATTATGTTGTTCTTTTTCTTAAAGCAAGTTATCTGCATTGCTGGAGATGAACACAGGTTTGTTTCCTAGCAAAAGTAAGTCTATGTGTCTGGTCTTCAAAAAGACCATATTCTCTATGTGTTATGCTGCTCAATTCAAATAAATACATTGATTTTTAATAGAGATTTTCATAAAACAATACCATTTAACTAATGAGAAAAGCATGTATAAATATCAGAAAGAATTATAACAATGAAACCACCTGGAAATTACAGAAAATGTCTAATCCAGGTGAGTAGAAAAAAGGGTTAAAAAACCTGCAAGAATTCAAGAAGCTCAGATGACTTTGGAAACACAGATCAAAAACAAAGAGACTGGAAGTATAATTAACTCCATTACTGCTCAGTCAAATGAAAACAGCTGTGACACCCTGTCTTATTTATGACAGCACCAAATAGCTCTATTCCCTTGCTGGTTATTGCTGTAGGACAGCAGTGGCTCTACAGCAGGTGAAATAGAAACAAGCTGCTAATATTTATGTCACTAGATCAGGTTATGGATACAAGATTTATGTAAAAGTTCTATAAAAATATCCAAGTAGCTTTTATATCTTCTGCAGCAATCTTTTTCCAATAGCAAACTAAATATCTCTTTATTAAATATGATCCCACGCTCTAAGTCATACTGAGGCAAAAAAGCAGCTCCCCCACTGCTGAAGATGAGAATGTGTTTTCACTGCAAACCCAGTTTTGTTCACTCTAAAACATAAACAAGAAGCTTTTTGGCTCTCTAAACCACTCACTTATTTGCAAATCCAAGCTAGACTTTGTCAATGTGGAGTGGGATATGTGGTAGCTTGGTAAGAGAACTGTTTGCTGTACTTCGAAAAACCTGTGCTTTTAAAAGTATGGAAAGCAAAGAAGAAAAACAGCTTTCAGATTAAAACCCTTACTTTACTAGAAAATGTCATTACCTCTTTTGATATAAAAAAAAAAAAAATTGTTACTGGGCAGATTTCCTAAAGCAGTTTTTTACCCCACTGCTTTAATCACTGTGCTTACCACACCTAATCGGTCTTCTTACTCAGACTAACTGCCCATTAAGTAATGACTGAAAATAAGATTGTCAATAACAGGACAGAAAATAAAGCAAGTAGGATGTTGCATACTTCACTGCTAACCTTTTTACCCTCTCCCCTGCTCATCACCCTCCCTCCTCCCATCCCCCTCCAGTTCTGATGTTGCCTGTACTCCCCAGCTCCACGGTGCATTGACACATTCTCACCATCACAGCCCCTACCTGCAACCCCACAGATCCAAACCCTTTATTTCTCCACCCCTCTTTCATTATGCACAGGAGTTTGTTCTCTAAGCACTTCACTTGGTCCCATGGGGCCAGATTTCCTCTCAAGACCCCCTGCCTTCCAGGGACTTTGGGCAACCTGACATCCCTGCCAGAAGAGGTCATGTCCTCCACTTACCCCGTGGATCCCACACCAGGGACTCAAGTGGCAAACTAGGTCCTGATCCCTTTCCTCACACAATGGCATATGCCTGAATGCTCCTTCCCACCCCTCCCAACATCATGTTTTTCCCTTCTTTCTGGTTGTTTGACATAAAGAGTGTCATCAGGAACCAGCCTCTGGGGTTTGGCTATGCTGGAACACTTTTACAGTGCTGTGTCACCATCCCCAAGTTACACAGAAATAATGGAACAGATGAATTTGGGGACCAGACAGATGTTATATGTCACTGTGCCCCTTTGTGTCCCCCATCTGCTTCTTGCTCTTTTTTTTTTTTTTAATATTTCTCCAAAATCAACAGTGTTGATAATGTTCCCTGGGATTTTTTGGTCCCATCTACTGCATATCCAAACAAAATACCATCAAGATGACCATGAGGGTTTCAGATGTGGGTGGAAACAAATTTGCTCTTTCTTTCCCACACAAATATGTGGTTCTAAAGGGTTTAAGACTTCCTCCTGTTTTACTTCCACTGAAAATAATGTGCAGAAATTGGCTGAATGACTACATATATATTTAGAGATTTAGTTATGTAGGAACACAGCATAGAATGTGGTGAGTTTTCCATGTGGTCTCATCATTACACCTTTACTCAGCCTTTTTGCACCTGTCCGTAAGAAACCAAGGCACCACCTCTCTTTGTAGTAGCCCTTAGCACCTTGACCAGCCTTGAAGACATTTTTTGATCCTTACTCTTCCAATGATTCGTGGTAGAGAACACAGGAGTGAATCCCTGGATCTGACAAAGCTGTGAGCAAAACTCCAGCTGGCCTCAGCTGTACTAAGGTCGAGCTGCTGGCAGCACTGTGGGCACGTGCACGACAGACACGTTAAGACTACTTGGCTCTTTAACACTGACACTGAGGTGCTGTTTCCAGCTCTTCCACAACCCAGATGTTTTTGCCTCAATCTGGCAAAAAATTTATCCAAGTTTTGAGTAGCAGTGGTAATAGCTGCAGTTTTTAACTCACAAAGGGATGAATTCCGCCTGTGTTTACTTCCTGCAGGATGGAGAAGTAGCTCTAGATGCCCGAAGGAAATAAGGATATGGTAAACATATTTTCTAGCTCTTTCCCTAGGCAATAAAATTCCTCATTCCTGCCTAGTACAAAGCCTTAGACCCATGAGATAATTTATGCAAGCAATGCAAATTATGAAAGTGGTAAATGTATGCTTGGATTTGAACTACAAATCAAACCCTCCCAGACCTCACTGAGATCCCAGATGATTTCCCTGCTTCCAGGAGAGACCCTGCATGTCTTGGCTTTCAGCCTCCCTGCAGTTGCAGCACCATCACAGCTGTGAAAGCAAAACACAGTGGCCAGCTGTGCTGGCAGGGCTGGGCTTCCCACGGAGCCATCCCTGTGAACACTGCTCAGAGAGCTCTCGGACAAATGAGCTGAACATCCCTGGCAGCCACGGCCACCTGGGGCCTCTTTCTGTGTGGTGTCACTGAGAAGACTCAAAAGTAGGGTCTTTCATTTCAGCTTTGTGGTGACGGTCAGATTCTAAAACTTGTCATAAAATCCCATCTTTGCTTCCACTGGGTGAATCATTTTGTTACTAGGAAATTGCAGCCAGCTTTAGGGAGCTGTCACTCAATGAAACTGTGAACTGGCCAAAAGAAGGGCAGGGTATAAGGGATGCTTCACAGGGCATGCAGCTGGCAACCTTCAAACCTTGGGTTAGGAGATGGATTGTAAGAGACCTCAGGCAACTGCACAGAGAGGGCCAATATCCCTCAGAATTTAAGGAGCCGTGCAACCCATTTGACAAACAGATGTAGGAGCACAGGACAGCCAAGATACCTCAAAGGACGCCACGAACCCAGGTTTGGGTTGCTGGATCGAGCTCTGAGAGCTGACAGTGAGTCCTGGACCATTGGCTCAGGAAAACATCCTTCTCTTGCCTTCTGCTAAAGGTCGTGTCAAACACAAGAATATGGCTGACATGGTAATGTGAGTGCTGATACAGGAGACTTCATCACTACATCTCTCTTTCTATTTTTTAGCTTGCCAGTAGCATGACTAAAAGCTTTCCTCTATTAAAACAGGAAAATCAGATGATCCTGACACTTGATTTTGTACTATCAAAGTTGATGAGGAAGCATATAAGGCTACAGACAATCAGCACCAAAAAAGCAAAAAATAATTTTGCAGCCTTGATGACAGATTCATTTTTGTTGGCATATCTTCCCAAATTTGGTCTGCAACTTAAAGTCAGGCAATGTTTAAAAATTCAAAACAAGAAGTGCAGGCTACCCTGGCACAATTCTGCTGATCTTTCAGCAACAAAATCAAGAGAAGAATTTAGTCTATGAGGTATTCATATTTTTAGAATTAAATAGTTGTTGCCCTAAAATAAATATGATGCCATTTGATACAATTTATCTAGAGAGTAGAAATATAATGGTACTCCAAATCAAAACACAGGAGCTAAGAATAAAATTTTAAAAAACACATTTAAAACATACTGTACTTAGTTAAAATAACAGATAAATGTCAGTTTATCTTTCTGTATAGGAATATCTTTAACCTGCAAAACACCACAAAAATATTTTGTCTTTAATATAGGAAACTATATTAACTCTATTTTGTGAAAGGAGAAAAAAAAAGATTTTTAATTAACAGCTGGAAATTTCTTATTAACCTCAAAATAAATTAATTTCTTTATCTGTCCCTAGCCCACATCACTGAGATGGCAATAGTAATTAAAAAACAGATAAACTGTTAAAAAAGTCTGTAACTTAATGCACACAGGCAACCTGAGTTCTTTAGTGTGCAGCGATAGAGATATTAAAAACCATCACACTGATAAGATTCTGCTTTAAAGATGAGACTTCATATGCCAACTTTCAACAGAGAGTGATTTCTTAAAGTCAAGCCATAAACCCTAAAACTGGGATTTCATGGCGACACTATAATTTATAATACTTCTGCAGTTTTCAATTATTCAGATGCTCATGGCCCAACAAATTGAATAATGAATGGAGTAATGAATTGAACCCTGACAAGATGATAACAGAAAATATTATGAGTAGTCAATACACAGTGGAACCCACTTACAGAAAGATCCCTCAAAGAAATAACTTGTTTGAAGGACACATTTTCTATTGAAATCCAAAAGACTTGCGGGAAAATGTGTGCAGGAGTTGCCATTAACAAATAACCACTGAAGGCATAAACCTGCAGAACTGTAGTATATTTCTAGTGACCGAACTGTGAATCATAATCATAAATAGACCAGTTATATTTTCTGTGGATGTAGGTTATGCATTTCATTATTGCTTTTTTTTTCCTCCCCTCTAATGCCACAGAGAGAGAAAAAGAATGGCCATATAAATTCTTAAACACTTTAGCTGCAGGCTTAGCCTTGGAGGTGTGATGATATTCCACAGATGCTAAAGCACACAGGTCTTAACAGCATTTAATACATTTGCATCCACACTGCAAGCCAGAAACATAAATAATAAAAATGATAAATATACTGTTCAGAAATGGTGAAGGTAATGCACGTTTGTATCTCCCAGCTAGTATTTAAAGGAGAAGTGCAGGCAGCCAGCAAATGCCATGTTAAAAAAAAAAAAAATTACACAGCTTTTAAAAGAAATATAATAAAATCAACACAACAAAAACCCCCAACCCAAACCCAGATTCAAACAAAGCACTATTCTGCATTAGCAAAAAGACAGGTAGCTTATCCTACATATTGAAATTATATGAGATATTGATGGTTTCAAATGAAGGCAAACAACACTGCCTTCCAAAAACTGCCCCCAAACTTCGTGCTAAAAATCAAAATAAGCCATTTCTGGAAGTCTGAAAAATATTGGACTAACTATAAGAGAAAAAAATAGTGACTCCATTTAGAGTAGATCCAAACATAAGGCCAGTTATTTGTGGCATGTTGTGCTTGAATCCAGGGTTGGTCTTCAGTGTTGGGTCAACACTTTTACTGGGTTCACCCCAAAGACCCAAATAGCTGTAAACACTGTAAAAGCTGGAAATAAACTTAACAGCTCCAGACCCTTTGTGACTCTATTTTTGTACTGTCAAAGTTGATTCAGCAAAGAAACCTAGAAGGTTTCAGAAGCCTCTGAGCTTAGTTGATTTGGTTTCCCACTAGCCAGGGGTAAAAAAAAAAACAAAAAACATAAAACGGAAATTCAGAAGCCTGGATGTTTTATATTCAATACTCAAATATTAAAGTTGGGAAAGAAGTGTGCTTATTTCTGTCAAGTAGTGAAAGTACTTATTTCCAGTGTTCTGCAGAAAAACCCCAGTAACCCAGGAACCAGTAGCCAGGTGACACAATCCGCCTTTCAGTAGCATGTCCAGGTACTCTGTTCCTGTACGGACACCTCTAATGTGCAATGACAGTTCATCAAAAAGCTGCATCAGCTGGAAAAAATAGATCCACTCTTCGATCTTCAATATGGGCACAGCTCCCACCACGTGCAGTTGCCAGCTCACACCCCTTTCAGAAGCTCCTACGCTCTCACATTTGTATGAACTCACCCCAGACCACCTTGGTTGTGGGTTATGGCTGGGTTACGGTGTAGTCAGCCCAGACCACACATGCAAACCCATCCCTGCTTATTGACTTAAAAGGAGGATTTAGTCAGCTCTCAACACCTAGAAGATCCTGTTCTTAGGTCATGGAGAAATTCAGATGTCTGCCGTAATACTATAAATCCATCATTAACTACACAGATGGAAGAAATAAGCACATATACATATATAAACTGTGTGTATATGATTTTTCTTTATTTTTTTCCTCTCAGGAGGGAAAATCAGTTATATCTGGAAGTTTGGACTAGTACTAGCACTGAAAAGGCAAGCCTGTATTAAGAATGAATTGGCTTTGAAAATGAGATGCTGTGACAAAATCACTGTAATTACACTTAAAAAATCACATTTCTATTTGAGCATTTTCAGCACCCTGCTGGTACTAAGTGACCTCCAAGCATATTCTAAACATTAAATTGCACCCTTTGCCTTTCCATTTTTCTTCAAAAATTTGGTTTTTAACGAGTCTGTCACTGTTCTTTTTCCATGAGCATTTTTTTCTAGTATTCAACTCAACAGCTGTGGCAGCTTGCATTGCTTATCAAAGCCAATATCCCATTATTGAAATTATTATCTAGCCATAAAAACACATTGATTTGTGTTTACTGTTAGTATTTTACAGCTTAAAGCACATTTTCCTCCCCAGAAGCATGATTTGGTGCTCAGTTCTGTCATCCTAGCTCATACTGAGCTGCTGCAATGAAGCCAATGGAATGGCAAGACTGTGTAGCACAGGGGTATGATTCTTAACTAAAGTCAGAAACTTTTGAAGAACTTTATTTGAATTACTGCTATCATTCTTAAGCTCAACTGCTGTTGAGGGCAGTGGGAACTGCTCTAGAGAAAGCCTAGTAACTAGTTTTATATAGGTTCAAATTTTGCTCACCTTCCTTCATTTCCCTTCCCCACAAAACAACTGTGAACTGGAGTGCTACAGGGAAAGACATGCAGGGCTCTTCCAAAGGATATGGGAAAGCTCTTTGTAAAAAAGTCTGACCTGGAAATGGTCTGTCTCACTTGAAAATGAGCCTCCTGAACAGAGTTAGCCATTCTCAAAGGGGTGGTTCAGTAAAGACATCTAAATTTCAGGCTGGTAACACCAGCATAATTTTGGTATGGTGGAGCCCTGCCTGCACAAGGTGGGGACTTAAAGGAAAGATTTAATGTCGGGAATATAACATTTGGAAAATATCAGCCAGCTACTAACAGAGAAAAATCACCTAAAATTTGTATTTCTGAAGCAATTGCACTACTAGAACTTTTTTCCAGTGGCATTTTCTTCAGCTAGGGCCTGTGTTTGATATTCTTCAGAATAATTTTTTTTTACTAGATGGCTTTTCCACCATAGGAAAAGCACCTCTATATCTTTATTACTAGTTTGTATTCCTCACCCTTTGTCTGGTGTCTTTAAGAAATTAATTTCCTTCATGGTAAAAACATCAGTCCTGTGTGGATGGTGAAGAGCCCTGAGCAAGGCTCTTGTCTTTATTTACTCTGAGACACTGGAGTACCTCCCCTATAAAGACAGGCTGAGAAAGTTGGGGCTATTCTGCCTGGAGAAGAGAAGGTTGTGTGGAAACCTTACAGTAACCTTCCAGTATCTAAAGGGGGATACAGGGAAGCTGGAGAAGGATTCTTCAACTGTAGAGATAGGACAAGCGGGAATGGCTTCAAATTGAGAGATGGGGAGCTTAGTTTAGATATACAGAAGAAATGCTTGACTGTGAGGACAGTAAGATACTGGCACAGGTTGCCCAGAGAAGCTGTGGATGCCCCACCCCTGGGAATGCTCAGTGCCATATTGGATGGGGTTCTGGGCAGCCTGGTCTAGTGGAAGGTGTCCCTGAACATGGCAGGATTGTTGGAACTAGATGATTTAACGCGCCTTCCAACTCAAATCATTCTATTATTCTACCTGTATAGCCTGTGGTGTTTGGGTCTCCATTAAACTGTTTGAGTTAGAAATGGCCCAAAATTTTAATATAAATGTAATTTGTTTCTGTGCCTTAGCCCACACGTTAGCAGTAATAGGAAAGACACTAAACAGGGGTGATATTCAAATTCTGCCACGATTAGTGCTCCAATATTCTGCAAACATGTTGGGTTCACCAGACAAAAGACATCTTGTAATTATAAAATTGCTATTTTATTATAGTTCCAGTTAGTTCTGTACAATAAATCTTCATCACAAAAACTCAGCTCCTCTTAGGCCTAGCACAACTTGCTGCTGGTGTTTCAAGGCCTGGAGCAACATCAGAATGGTTCAGTGGTTCTCACCTCCCCACACACCACAGAGCAACATTTATGATGCAGGTGCTAATATATGGGTTATCAGCATAAATCCACTGCTCAGTATGGGGGAAAACTTCTAATTCACCTACCAGGCTTCTAAAAGCTCAAACTGAAACTGTTCCTGAAATTGCTACCCTATCCAGCAGCTCTGTCTTTTCTAAACCTGGAACATTAGATGAGCACAACAAATCAGACTGGGGCAGCACCTCTGCCACATCCTAGCTATGTGAATTCCATGTTGCCTACTTAAAAGCATTGCCTGAGTGCCTAACCCAGCTAGCTGAGGCAGACACAGCATGTCTCTTCACACTTGGCCCCGGGATGCTGCACCATGGAACTGGGACTGGCTGTGCTGGGTAAGCAAATGCCTCCTTTTCTTGTTTGATGGAGAAATGTTGCAAAGCACGTAGGTATCCCCATGAAATGAAAAGGCTTGTTAAAGTCAGATGTCATTTAGCACCCCTTTCAACATGTTGATTCTTACATTTCAGTGAGGAAAGGTAACACCAGCTGTGCTGGGAAAGGAGGGGTTATGCTACAAGGGCTGAAGAAGGATACGTGCCCTTGCTCAGAGCCAAACACTGAGGCAACACTGAGGCAACACCCACGGGTCACTCTAGGGATATCCAGGGGGACTCTGAGGAGCTCACTTTCCTTGGTTGAGCTCACCCTTGCTTTGATCACTGTTTAATCATCCCTACTAATTTTTTTTTTTTTTTTACTTCAAGAGCTCCTGGAAGATAATCCAAAGGGTACAGGTCATGTTGCTACCCAGTGAATACACACACATTGATACTCACACAAAAGAAACAACAAAATCAGTAACAGCAAGAAATTTTTGGTGCAAAACAAATGGAAACAAGGGATGACAATTTGACATGAGGTAAAGATTCACTCTTTCTTTTACAGATCCACACTCAGTCCAAGTTTTTTTCCTTATCCTGTGCCTCTCTCTTCCAATAGTCATCCCCACGTACTGAATGGCAGTTCCTGTAGCCTTCAAAACAATAGTGTTGTATGGCAAGACAAATCCACTTATGAAAAAATATTGGGGGGTTGTTTTGGTTTGGTTTTGGTTTTGGGGGACAGATACAAAAAGACACTTTCTGTAAATACTGAGAGTGCCTCAAAGCAGTTTTTTTTTTTTTTTTTAACTGCCTACAGACCTAATATGATTCAGCACACCAAGAGTCCACTTCTTGACCAGACCAGATTTCATGGTCCTTGCCCTCCAATGGTGAGAAAATATGCCACTGTACCAAAAGCAGTCTACTCCCCTGGAAGTTCCCTAAACTTCATTCAAGCTTAAATGTCAAACAAACCTAGTACTGGTAATTTGAATAACTATTAAAATCATCAGCATCTAACAACCTGATGTATGTAATTTATCACAAATTTTAAACATTTCTGTAGGAACTTCTGCTTTATATTATTGACACATCACTGGTAAAACCAGCAGCTTACACAGTAGAATTAAAAAATGAAAACTCCAGAAACAAAAATGCAAATGTTATTTAAAAGTGCAAAATTTATTACAAATATTGTGTTAATGACTTTCTAATTGTTAAAGAAAAATGAAATGTTAAACCATGTTTTATTAAGCCATAGCTTCTATGATATCTTCTTTTACATGAGATTGTCTGACATTTCATTTTACTGACTTTGAAAACACTGTTGGAGTTAAGTATAAAATAGAAAGCAGTTTGGGTTTTTAAAACCGTGCTTCACAGTTAAATTTACTAATCCAGTTAAAACTGCATTCACTTCAAAGCCTGATGTATAAAACATTTTTATCTCACATGCTAAGACCAGGCTGAAGAACACTCTTGACTTACAGAGCATACTGACTTGATCTACTAAACACACAGCTCCCCTCAGTGACAGATACATTTGAAACAGATTCTTTTATTTTTGGAAATCTACAGTGTCACTCAGAAAATACTTCAAAAGTGTGTACATACCAAGTCAAATATGCATATACAGTCCTGCTGGACTCAGTGGGATTCAATGTATTTAAACCACTGCACCTATGGAGCATTTTGCTGGATGAGAGCTGTACAAAAGATCAACATATAGGTTAAATAATAAGCATCCATTAAATTCATATCTAAATCAAAATTTTAGCATGGTTCTAACTGCTCTAAGCACTTACATAACATTATGTACTTGGACAATCATGTATGGAGAACACATACCTGGCATATAGCAGTAAATATGGTCGGAATCTGCCTGACTGGGAGAGGGACATGGGAATCTGATGGACAACACACAATGTTAGTTTTGGAGACAGGGATCAAAAGGAAATGTGAGTGCCTCCAGCTTCACTGAACACCATCCGCAGAATCTGGCTCATGATGTGAAGGTGCCTCCCAGCTCTTTCAGCCAAATTTTTTAAGGATATTATCACAAGCTATATTTCATATGGAAAAGTGAAGTAATCCTGTAGGATTTCATGAGGGAATGCAACTGTACAAACAACAGAGCAACTGTGTAGACTGGTCCCCTTTTTCAAAATGAATATACTTGTGGGGTTTTTCTCTCACTCTCTCCTTGTGGGTTTTTTTCTCTCTCTCTCTCTCTGCAAGCAGACTATTGAGACAAGGAAAATATCCCTTCTGGAATCGTAAAAGTCACTCTCCTATAGTTGAAAGCTCTCTATTTGGCAGAGCAAGCATTTTGCCTTTTGTTCTTCACCTGTCATTTCACATACCTGTGCCCGGCAATGCCTTCTCTTGTCATGGAGACAAAGTCCAGTGCTGAAGGGCTCCCACTTCAATAGAGAAGATCAACATGATTTTTGTGGGACTTGATTCTGATCATTTAACATCCTGCTGTGTTGCTCTCCAGGAGGTCGGGCTTCAGGAGAAATCAATGCAGCACAACACACAGAAGCATTTTCACATTTGAGAGGACTTTTTTTAATAGTAAAATAAACACGGAAGGTGGGGGAAAGCAGAGGAAAAACTTTCTCTCTGATCATTAGTGTAAACCTAGTTCTTGGCACACTATGGGAAATTAGTAGCTTTTAAGAAAGGGCTTTTAATTGCTTAATCTAAGTAATGTGGACAATGGCATACGTGTTTTATTTTAGGGTCTATCTAGCCCACTCAGAAAATATAATGGACCTAATTTTCATTTAGTATAGGTCTGTGCAGTTCCTAAAACATCTAAATGGCTATTAATTTAATCAGGTAATTTAACTATAGCTCTAGAAAAGGCCACCAGCTAGTTGTCACGCAATGATTATGAGGATGACATTTCTATCCCATGATGCCAGAGGCAGACTTTGATACATCATTTTCTTTTTGAAGGTTAAACTCAGATAACCTGCCTTTGGCATTTAATTAGCTACATATTAAACACTCTTTTAATAATAAAATGATTAAAAATTTTATTGCTTCTCAAATGAGGCCCTTTTAGATAGATTTAATGACTTGGTTAGAGCACTGTAGTTTGTGAACCAAACCTTAGTTAGACCAGTATATAGTATAATGATATGCTTTACAGCTTGCAAAATCTGTATTTTATTCAAATGACTGCCATAATCATTTTGGGTAAAACTTATAATGCATTCTTCTGTATTTTTAAGTCTAACTGTTAAATGTCATTGAAAAGTAACTGAGAACCAACTGATTTCAGGATTTAAAGAAATGATCAAATTCAGGTAGTTACATCAAGCTGCAGCAGGATTAATGTACTGTATTTTATATAGAAATTGTTTATCCTTTAAAAAATCATTTTTTCACAGTTCACTATCTGTAAAAAAAACCCCTCATGTTCCCCTAGCAATGATAAAAAAGCGTGAAGTGGCTGACAGTCACCACTCTTTACTTGGTATAAAAATGTTAGCAATTTAATGAAAACTGACACCAAAAAAAGATAATATTTTTCCTATTCCTGCATGGTAATAACAGTGTCATGACTACAAAATAGCTGTAAAGATAATAATTCCATGGGCTGTGCCCACAGAGCAAATAGTACTATAAGGCAAAGCAAGTACATGGCATTTAAGAAGATATATAAAATATATATATATATATATATATATATATATATATATGTTTTATATCTGTGTGTATATAGATTTCTCTCTATGTTTAAACAAAAGAAGCACCTTATCTACCAATTAGGATAATTATTAAAAGCTCAAATTTTTGTGGCCAGGAGTTTGGCCTGCCAAAGTCCCATCACCTTCACAGCCAGAACTAGGTCATCTCCTCACAGGCAGTTAGTTACTGGCAGAGACACATAATGTAGGAATCAACCTACCATCCAGTCCCCTTAAAAGTGGTCCCTTAGGGAAGAAGTACATTGTCAGGACAGCTGGATAAAGAGCGAAGTTCATCTCCAAGTCTGTCAACCTAGCACTTTTCATGGGCATAAAAATGAAGGAGAAAAAACAAGAGCAAACCAAATGAAGAACTGAAAAGTGATATCTTTTAAACTGTACTGCCTTGTTTCCAAGTCTTTGAAAGATTTCTCATGGTTGAGACTCTGCTGGAAAAAATCCAGTCTTTCCTCAACATCTACTCAACCCAGTCGTGACAAAGTAAAAGCTGGAGCCTTTTTTAACCTGCCCTTTAGAAGCAGGAAGGACAGATTATTCCTTCGTCAAGATCTATTTGATGAAGGAAAAGTGGGAGGCCATCAGGATTGTAGTTATGCCCTTTTAATTTTCAAACTGCCTTAGTCCCTGTCCAGATGTAAATTAGGACAATCTACAAGTTCCTCTGCTTACAGACTCAGCTGAGATGCCACAGGGAGCAGAGGTCTACTTGTCCCTGCTCTTCCCATGCCTCCTGTGCCAGGGCAGGCATGCACCAGTGTCCTTCTCACCACCGACATCCACACAGTTTTACACCTCGGTCTGACACAAGACACCACATACCTATGGGTCAGGGCAGGTGTTTGTGGTAGGGCTACGAGCACGTCACCAGTGCCCTGAGCAGCCTCTCACACAACGGGTAGCTGCCTTTGTGCCTTGGTGGTACATTGGCCTGGCATGACCCTGGAATTTGTAACCACCAGCCTACCTGGGTTGTTGGTCGACCCTGGTTGCTGTTGTTGGAATCAATCTGCTCCTCTTTTTCAGGTACAGTGGGACTGAGAAATTTCTGCCTGAGCTTTCCTCTCTCCAGTACCATTGCTCTGGTGTCATTAGCCCTTGGGAAACAGCCTGCTCCTGCTTCTCCCTGGCAGGTTGCTAGTCAGTACAAAATGTTTGGCTTTGGTTTTTGGCTTGTTGGGGTTATTTGGTAGGTTTTGGTGGTGGGTTTTGTTTTGGTTTGTTTTCTTTACGCCTGGCCAGTCTGATTCCTGGTAACTCTCAAGAGTTCCTGTTGATAGGTTCATATAGCATTATGCTGATGCATGGACATTCATAGCATGCTCCCTTCCAGCTTTTGTAGGCCAGACCTCATTTCAATGTTTGATGCCTATTTCCTAAGTATATGATATCTGCAAAGGGATAAGAAGTGCTTTTTTGCACCTCACTTGATGCTTGCAGCACCTAACCCATGAGATGAGATGAGATAAAACTTTAGAAGTGCCCAAAGGTAGTACCATATAGTGCATTTGCATTTTAAAACCTAGACAACAGCGTTGCCACGGAGGACCATCACAGAAATGTTTCTAGTAGAAATTGTAGTAGATCAAAGAAAAAAGACCAGGTTATCTGCTCTTGGGCAGTCCTTACAAAGGCGAATGGAGAGCATGTAAAATACCACCATTTCAGTTCACCCCCACTTTAGTAAAGTGCTGTTAAGTCACTGGGAACCAGAGCCATGTACCAAGAAGAAAAGGTTTTGGAGACGATTTCTTCTCATGCAGCAGACAAGTTGCTTCAAGAGACAGTTTATCACTGGGGTGATGGCACTCGCATTGTAGCCTTTGCACCACCTTTTTGTGAAGGGTGGGCGGGAAAAAAAATCTCTCAAAGTTTGTCTTCAAGCAGCTACAGATTTCCACTCCAGAAGAATGATGGTGGGGAAAAAGAAAGGCCAAGGATCTTCTTAAGTACTAGATCTACAAGCATATCAGTAAAAAAAAAAAAAGTAATCTTTTTTAGTATCACCCATTTTAAGCATGCCTTCCAACACTGTTACCCTTCCCAGGATGACTTTTGTTTTCTGGGGTTTTTTTTGTGTGGAAGTTGAACCTTTCTTTTCAAACCACCTAACTCTGAAAGATATTGTTACTTGAAAGCAGAGGAATAAAACAAGCAGCAAATCTGTCTTAAAATGCAAATGCCCTCTTCCAGTCATGCATGTGCCTGCTCTGGGACCATGCCCACCTTCTGCAAAAATTTCTCGGCATATCAGCTTCCATATTCTCATTTTTCTTTGTGAATTATGGCTATCTCTTTTCTTATGTTACACTTCTGTGCTCAGCTATTCAGTTTCTGCTTTTTCACAGGGGAAAAAGCTATGATCTTAACATCATGGGATGATACTCTAGTGTATTATTTTACTATGCATCTATGCTGCAGGTGAACTAGTGGGTGAAGAAGGTTCAGGCAACACTCTCTCTTTTTACTCCCGTTTTGAAACTATGCAGAACTTTCACACTTTGAACACTACAAAAGGACTTCCTAGGGTGATGGATCACATGGCCAAGGAAATCTATACTGAAATACAAATTTTTAGCCCTTTTGTGACTCTTGCAGTGCCCATCAGGACTAGTCAATGTGAATACAGGTCAGAAGCTGTCCTCCAGCAATGCCACCAAGCAGGTACTTGGGTAAAGCCTGACTTCAGAAAACTCTGTCTGACTGCAGTGATGCTCATGTTTCACCTAATTTATTTAAATACATCAGCTATAGCTAAGCCAAAGGTGGTGTATTAAGTGTGCCATATTAATGGTCAAGCCAAGGTAGCCACTTGTTGCAATGAAATAAAACTTTTTGCTTTCTCCTGGGCATGTGATCCCACACGCCTCAATACTCTAGCAAGTTAGTTCATAACGCCAATAAACATCTAACTTGGCAAGGAGAAAGTTTTCTGGTTGCACAGTCAGCAGAGCTGGCTCACTCAGGGATCTGACAAACCCCAGAGCTGGCCTAAGGGAACAAAACTGTGACTGGGACCAGGATGGTCTCTTTCAACAACAGTGAGCCTTTGGCTGTCATCAAATTATGTCCTAAATAGGAACTGAAACATAAAAATACCTCTCCAGCACTCCTTCAACAGAAAGATAAAACACAGTTGTAATTTGTGGAGAAAAGGCAGTGATCCAACTTTATAAAAATCATAGGGTAATCACATAACAAGACTATAAGCATTCTAGCATAATCACATGATATTTGATGACACAGAGAGATTTGGACCTGCACCTTATCCTCTAACTCCAGGCTACCTGCAAAGTAGTAGCAAATACAAATTGGATCTGGAAATAAAGTACACTGCACTAGGAAACTGTAAGAACTTCAAATATCCAAAACCACATTTCTAATTATTATTTAAAACCACCCACAAAACCAAACCCAAAGCTCTGCACGTGAAGTTATAAGCTCATCCCATGACTAAGAACTGGCAAACTAACTATTTGTAAGAGAATGGAGACTAACAGCACTGTGCCAGTAATAATCAGAAGTATAACACTTAAAAACAGAAAAAGAGAAAGATGAAATGTTTCCATATAAAAACTTGATGTAAAATATCATAGGGTACATGAATCTTTCCTTTGACTTCAATGGCCCTTCTGTGAGGAGTCAAGTGCCCGAATCTAAGAGGCAGATTTTTGCTAAGATAATTTGAAACAGAAAATAAAGCTACTAGGATTCCAACTTTACATCCCAAAACCATATGGATTAAAAAAAAAAGGTAATCTTTTAAATCCAGAGATTGGTACCCCATCATTTGCAGAAGAGTACCTGGTTTCCTACCTCATTTCCTATGGATAGAAATATCCCCTTCCTACTCTTACAACACTTATCAGACATACATTTGGTTATGTTTTTTCTTTAGGAAGTAGAAGGTGTTGAAATCCACTATGAACTTAATATACTTACTTATGAAAGAGAAGTCCAGTGAAATTATACATATAGTTTTATTCTTTATTTGGAACCTAAAAAAAGATAGAAAACACAATTATAAAGACAAAGTAGATAATGAAGAAGACTTTTATATTCAGAAAGATACATGGTTTGACCAATAAAAGTCTGAGATAATCATTTTAAAAATATTTACTGTTTAAAAAGTTAAAGTCACACTATTAGTTTAGCATCACTTTTTGTGATTTGAAATATCCGAAAGGAAGTCAAGAGAAGATAGTACAAATAGGTAGTATTTTTACGTTTCTGTATTCTTTAGCTCTGAAACTAACAGTGAGGTTTAGCAGTTTCCAATCTCTGGGCTTAAAAAAGTACTGGTTTTTGGCAAGCTGTGATGCAATTTGTATTGCTTTTCTTTTAGAGAATGGTTCTATGGCCAGAGCTAGAAAGCAGCTGACTGACAGTTCCAAGTTCAGAAGACAAACACTGGTTTGGAGTTCCACATACTCACAGCATGTAATGCTTCTGGCAGAATGAAAACAAACCCAAGAAAGCATGAGGTTATTAAGCTTTTGTCATGTTTTAACCGCAGCCAGCACCCAAGTCCTTTACAGCTGCTCGCTCACTTCCCCACCAGTGGGATCAGGGAGAGAATTGGAAGGGTAAAAGTTGTAAAACTCATGGGGTGAGATAAAGTTTTTTCTTTAATAGAGAAAGCACACAAGCAAAGGAAAAACAAGGAGTGAATTCACTGCTTCCCATAGGCAGGCAGGTGGTCAGCAACATCCAGGAAAGCAGGGCACCATCACACTCCAAAGTCACCTGAAAAACAGAGCATCCCTTTTATATGAAGTTCTGGTTCAGCCCCTGGTGGCCATAAGAGCTTTTATGAGTTAAAGGATCACCATGAAAATAGGAACCAGGATGTGCTTTCTTGAAATGACTCTATTTCAACCCAAAATTACCTTTTTTCTTCCAACTGGGTGGATAGATTCTACTGAATACTAGTTTATTTCCAAATGAAAACTAGTTTATCCATAAGGATTCATATTTAAATTCATGTTACTTTTTCTACTATTCTGTGTATGAACTCAGAATTATGTGTATAATTTGTTCCTGAACCCAAAGTCTCAAGACCTGAGACAATGGAGCAATATGCTCTTCCAGCACATGCTTTGGTCTGTGCCACAAAACATGTGATCCTTTTGTTTTATTCCTGGCTTAGTGTCCAAAATAGTAAAGAAGTGATCACTTATAAGGAAGTGTTTAAAATCATTAGGCACATTTTGATCAGACATTTGTCTTGTACAGAGTGAAGAAAGATCAAAGCTGACTGCCTTTGTGGCAATAATGACTCAGGAGCATCAAGAAGTGATTAACTTCCTGCTGATAACCCCATTGACCAGTCCTAATATCTCTTTACCTCCAACAGTAACTCCAAAAAGGAAAGTTTTCCATCCAGGTTACACATTCTCAGTCGTAGCCTACTGAGCTCAGCTGCTGTGCTCAGCCACATATACAATATGGAGCACTGCACTTTCATTACTGAAAATTCTTTGCCTGTAGCAGTTCCTGTTGCAGAAGAAAAGTTGGATGTGCCCAGTGGAAGGGAGCATTTGCTCCACCAAGGAATAAATTACCAGTGTAGAAGGCCAAAATGGAAATTGCTGCATTTATGTATATATATATATACACACATATAAACTTCCCACAGACGTGGAGTTTTTCCTGTGTAGAACAGCAAGGATTCTCACTTTTATGAAACCAAGTAAAATCCAGCTCTGTCTGACAACTACTACGTGCAAAGCACAGGAGGTTTCCTTTCCTTATGTGAAGTACATGAAACATTGCTCCCTGCCCACACAACCCCAAAACCCAAAGCTGTTGTTTCTCTGCACCCTTGCTGCTTTGCTGTCTCCCCTCAAGGGCAGAATCTTGGGGGTTTCATGTAATTTGTATGAAAATGTAATGCTTTCCGGCTCTTTCATTTATGTTATGCAAAGTCAGTATTCTCCTCTCCAGAATTTAAAGCATACCCAGTGAAACTTGACAGGTAAGGGAGGGTAGGTGGAGGAAGGTCTTAGAGGTCTGAGAAAGCGAATATAATTTACAATGCCTAAACCCATAAAATCTCATTAAATATGTAGAGGCAGCATACCTACCAGGAGAGGAAACTGGGTAGGGCTGGCCCCAAGCACAGAGGACGTGCTCCACAGAGACTCCCCGGCGACCTTCAGTGGGGAGAGGACTGTGTGTCACAGAGCTTTCCTGCACTGTGGCTCAAGTCTTGTGGGATGTTCTCCAGCAAGGCAAGCTGTCAGGACACCTCTACATTCACCCTCCCTCTGCATCGACAGTGGATGTAGTGTGGGGTCTGTGTGTACATTTGTCCACTGTGCCACTCCTTTGCTTGGCAGGGATTGCTGGGGTGAATGAGAAATCTTTACCCTACGTTTAAAAACCACTCCTGTGAAGTATCCATAATTTTTTTTGCAGTTTCTGCTATAGATCTGATTATCTAGTGTTTTGAGCATACAGGTGGGGTGTAGGAAGTGTAGCCATCCTCTGAACTATGATTCACCACAGCCCAGGAAAGCACACCATTGGGCAGAACTTATTCTTGTCTCTCATTAAATCTTTCCCCAAGTCCTCTCAAACCAATTCTAAGCAGAGCATTATTAAAATGCTAAGTCTAGGAAATGCTCAATATTGACAAACAAATTTTTCAAACAAATGCTGGTTTTGGACTTTTCTAAGCATGTCACACTCAGTCTGCAGATGGGGCCCATTTCTATGAACTTGTCAGGAACAGAGTGTGCTTAAAACCTCCCACAGACATTTACAGAACCAGATCCTACACTTCATGGATTAAATCATACATCTATTGGTCAAACAACAAGAACCATTTCCAAAGATTTTAAAATGCCCAGTGTTCTCTAAAAAGAAAACTAAACACATATAATTTACTATGACACCAACTGAAATCCATTCTTCTCCTTCTAGTTCCTTACCTTCTTTTTCCCCCTCTGTCTCCTTTTTGTTTCAGTGAAAAAAAGGAATGTTCCATCTTAAGCATGGCACTCAGCCTCTCAGCTTTATTATGAATATGAAAAACAAATGCTCAAAAGAAATGTACCTGGCTCTATGCAGGTCTCTAAAACACAAGACAGTGAAAGAGCTGTCACAAATCTTACTGCAAGTATAAAAAAAACTCTGGGGTTTTTCCTTTGCATGCTTCACATCTAATCAATTTACAGGCTGACAGTATTCCTAGAAAACCTTCTTTCTCACTGTATAAAGGCCCAGTATGCAAGCATTTTTGAGTGATAATTCAATAGGATTAAATTACACTCATGTGACAGCTCAACCTCACTAATGAGGTACATTTCAGTAAACTGTTGACAGAACTGTCTGGAAGGCTTCTTTAATTTACCAACATGTAACAACATGGGAAAAGCATTAGTCAACTAGATGAAGATGAATAAGCACTGGGGTCTGGGGGCATTTTGCATTAACACATGACAACCTAAAAGTGTTTTTGTCATTTGCTCTTTTTAGCCCAAGGCAGTCACTGAATAACTGGTACCTGTTAGTGTGATTGACTTTCCAAAGCAACAGAAGGGATTATATTTACAAATGTCTGTATGGAAAACAAGCCAGAAAAATGTCTTTCTTTTTTTTTAAAAAAGATAACAGTTGTTCTGTGGGAAGATGTCTTACAGCTACAGTCAGGCTGAAAGAACATTTAAATTTCCTCAGCCTGCCGGAGTGCTACATCAAGTATTTCATGTCAGAGGTTCTTCAAGACTAGAATTTTTTTAAGCTTGTTTCAAATATATAATTCCATTGAGCTGCTGACGAGCAATAGTATATGCAACCTTTTAGTAAGCAGAAAACATAAAAGGAAGAGTAGAGGACGCAGGCACAAACTATGGCTTCATGTGACACAAAACGCTTCATGTGTATCAGTTTCTGCACATACACTGCTATTAGCATGCTTAAATAGAAGATGGGGGGTACTTGATGATCTGATGACATCATTAAACTAAGGAGAGACTTAGGGAGACTAAAATGCCGATGAAAGCGAAGACAAAACAATGCTGGTAATTTTAAACGTGCAGCTTCCTGTAGGTATAAATCAGTGCTGGCAATTTTAAAGATGTGATGAAAACTTACTTGCCCGATGCACTCAGCTAATGCATCTGCTGCATTTTTAAAACTACGAAGGTTAAATATTTGCAAATGGCATAAGATTTAAGCAAAATGGGTTGCACCATGACGGATGGGAAGTGGTCCACTGAAGGAAAACTCTGTCTTTCTATTTAATTAGGTTGCATATTCAATGTGTGTGTGTGTGTATTTTATTCTGTTCTTCCTTGGTATCACCTGGTGCAATGCTCACAGTTCTGTGAGTTTACTTCCCCAACAGGGACTATCTGCTTCAGAAGAATTAAAACTTTTCTTGATGGTGGGGTAAAAAAAGACAACTAAACCTGAACACAAGTTTTCCAGTGTAGTGGAAACACAATAACCATCCTGAAATAAGACTGTGGTAGAGGACTGAGAGGAAGCAGGAGATTTTGTAGGTTTAACAAAAGAGAAAAATTGAAAGGCTCAATTCACTTAAATGGGAATCAGACCCCAAAACCACACAGCTGTCTGATTATACTGAATTTGAACAATATGAAAAGAAGAGAAACAAAAGAGGCATAAATGAATCTTGCCATGAGTAAAGCTGATGAAGTTAAGTGATAGATAACCACTGCATCTTTAAACGATTCATCTTTTCCTATTTGGATTTGTGCTGGTGTGCTGCTGAGGGCTACAATCGCCTTAATTTTTTCCATCTGTACTGGCTGTACTACCTGAAGTCACCACTTCTTTCATCTGTTCCTTATTAAAACAAGACTTAATCTCACCAAGGTAACCCTATTGTCTGTGATCACAAAATGAAAAACTCCATGTTTTAACACCAGTTAATAGCCCTCCACAGTCTCTTCAGCATTCCAGACTGGTAAATACGACTGACGAGAACAAAAAGGGCTACGTGGGTAACACCTGGGGGGTAGCATAACTGCTGCGGTCTCATGCAGAGTGTCCCTGTCACTTCCTGTCACTGACACACCAACACCCCTGGCTCTATACAGCAGCACATACACAGAACAACACAGGCACAATATTAAGGACAACCTTGATAGTGTAGAGTAACCCACATTTTGGTCCCTTCACATCTATTACAAGTTATGTCCCACAAGAATGAACATACTGAACGTCTGGTGCTGGCAGGTGCTTCTGTCCACCTCTGCCAGCAATCCTCTGTGTTCCTTTCCCTGTGAGCCCCTCTCTTTCCAGCTGCACTGTTGGATTTTTGTATGGGCTGTGCTCTCCTTCACAGCAAGTACTGGGAAGCCAAGAACTTCTGACTGCATTTGCAAAACTCTCTTGAAAATGTATGGAGAAATGTCTCAAATGACAAATATCCAGAAGGAGGAAGAGGGGAGGGGAAAGGTGATTCTCACATATATAAGAGCTCGTTTAAAATTGTTTCTGAAGATGCTTGCACCTTGCAATCCCAGTGATGGCTGATTGAAAGCACTGATGCCACAAAAGTAGAGTAGAAAAATAGATGCATGCTGTGCCGATAATGTATCTTTTTTAACAGTTTGAGTCTCTGGGGCTAAAAAGGGCTGGTGCGTGACTTTGTCTCTTCCTTTTTTTCCTCAACTCAGATGCAAGCATATTTATTACACAGCAAGCTGAAACCTTTTTATCACAAAATGTTAACTTTTTTTCCATTGAGTTTTACTATTTATTAGAAAGGGGAATTGCTTGCACCGTTTTCACGGCTGCAGTGCCAGAGTAGCTCACAGTTCTGGTGCATTCATCATCACAGAATTACTTGAAGCAAGGGTAACACTATTACCTACACTTTCTGTACAGCAGAACTTGAGCTCAGAAGCTGGTGCATTCAAACCCAGTGACTTGCCCAACATTACATAACAAGGCCCTGAGCTTGTGCCACCCAAGGTTGTCTATATGGAAAAATCAGCAATTCAGAGAGTTTTCTCTTCAGACAAGTCAGCTTCTGAAAACACCCTTCTTTATTGGTTCTTAGGTCTACCAAATGTCTGCAGCTACCAGATGACACCTTGAACAATCCTCAGGATAATATGATCATGCGTATTAATAAATCTATTGATGGCTCTAAGTGTTTTTCCTCTTCTGCTATTTTATTATTAATCATTTCTAACTATGGTGTTAAGTAAGTGAGACTGAAAAGGCTGGCATGCATTGGCTAGCCAGGAAAAGGCTAAGAGCCCTAGCATTCAAAATACCAAGAGAAGTAATTGTCTAGGTTGCTGAAAACACAGGGATTAATTTTTTTTAAAAGCACAGAACTTTCCTAACTAGTCACCAGTATCCTTAGGAATAATTTCAACTGGTTTCCAGGGGAAACAGGCAGGAATCTTGTACATTTGTCTCTGTCCATGAATACTTGACCTCCTACAGAAACAGAACTACAATTATGAGGAGAGGTGCTTCTTCAGAGACCAGAGTTCATAGGTTTCCTCCCTTTTCCCTTCTAACAAAAATACTTGGAATTAGTAGGACTTAAGAAACCAATCTGATCCTCTGTAATGAAAAGCAGCTTTTTCCAAGTCCACCTCATGAGCTGCCAGAAATACATAAAAAGGAGGGAAAGTTAAAATACTGACTGCACTCTCATGTACTTTTGGATGACAGAATGCAGCTTCAGAGCATACATGAACCTAAACCACTTCCCCTCCTTGACGAGGCAGTATTTAGGGACTTCCATGAATTACGAACTATATTGTGTTTTCTCCCACACCCCATGACTTTCTCAGGCACAACAGATGATGCTAGTGAAAAGAGTGTAGCTGAATGAGCACAAAGATCTAATCCATGTAGGCTCTGTAAGAACAGAGAACCACAGAATATTCTGAGCTGGAAGGGATCCACAGAATCATGAAGTCCAACTCTTAAGTGAACGGCCCACACTGGGATCAAACTCACAACCCTGGCATTATTAGCACCATGCTCTAAGCAACCACATCACAGACATCCAGTGGTGAATTCGCCAGCAGTCAGATTGACACTCCTCTGGCACATGGACAGGATGACTACGTTCATACTCAATACTGTCATTCTTTCTCTACAGGGGAAGAAACCGGTCAGTGCAGAACTTGAAGTAGGGCACTGGGGTGCCAGAAAATCTGGTTTTGAGTGCCTCTTCCCCAACAGCACCAACATGCACACACCCTGAGCTTGCTGGTGCTGCTCAACCTCTCCAGCACCGTCAGCAAACTCCACAGAGCACACAGAGCAGAGCTTGGCATCCTCCCTTGCTCCATCCCATAAGGGACGGACAGCAATGCCATCACATCTTCCTGACAGTTTTATTGTGCAGTTGCAGTTTTATTGTGCAGCTGGATCTTGGGGGTATTTTCTCTCTGTGTTGAAACATTCACGAGTTATTAATTTACTATATGCCCATCACTGTCTTGATTCTTTTGTTCAGTGAAGAGTGCCATAAGTCAGTGTCCTTTTATTAAGACTGGAACAAAAGCACTTTACTGGTGGCAATGCCTTTGGGCAGCGATATCTGCAAATCCTGCACTTTCCAGTCCACAGGCAGTGCAGACAACTGTCAGAAATGGCAGTCAGCTCCATCCTGTCCTCCTCAGCTCCAGTTTCTGGAACACAGGTCCCATTCCTATCTCTGCTGACCAAGGGTAACCTCTGGGGCAGAGGTGATGAGCTGGGCTGGAGATGCAGCACCTGCACATGAGTCAGCTGCCCGGGCTGGCTCCTGCCTGCAGGTGTGGATCTGAACAGCAGTGGAGCAATGACCACAGGTAACACCCACCTGGAGGCATCTCACAGCCAACAAGCACCTGAGCAAATAGCTCAGGTCCCACCTTGTCCTTCAAAACACATCCTTATTCATGTTTGTGCAGCACCACCTAACACAAGGCAGAAAAGAGGCACCATCCAAAAAAATTTGTAATTGTTCTAACAAGTACAGCACCTATCCTGAAAAATCCACATTGCTTGTTTGCAATCCATGGCCTTGAGTTGCCCCGAAAGAGTAGCTGGGTGGGCAGAGCATGGATATCCTGCTCCATCTTTCAGCTCAGGAAGAAAAGCACATCCTAAGCTGCTACTGCTGCTATCACTCTGCTCCTGCAGCTCGGAGCACTGACAACTCCAGGTCTGCTGCCCTTATCTGCTACAAGATCTGCCAGCCAAAAGATGACACACACATCTTGCTATGACAAATTGCTTAATTACAAGTTTGGCAATATGTAATACTTTGTATTTGCTGCTATCATTAAAGCTGAAGAAAATGAAAAAAACATCCATTACCTTGAGAAAAAAATCTACTCTTACCATAAATTTCTGATAAAGAAATGAAGTAGGTTCAAGTTTAATCACACCAGCAGTAAATCAAATATCAAATTTAAAACAACGAATTACAAAGAGCCTCCTCACAGTCACTTAGCACTGATAAATTAGTAATGTAATATTAAATTATTCATATCTTTTTTTTTTTTTTCCTTAGGACTATAATGATATACTGTACACAGCACTGATAATTTACTTAGGCTGAGTCCATTCATTTAATTATGCTGCTAAACTTGGTAGGCCAATTGGTCATCATGAGAGTTTCCAGGCAAGCTAATCACAAATATATAGAACATGTCCCTTATTGTCCCCAGCGGCTAAGTGCTAAAATGCTATTTAGTGCTCAGAAGGTTAATGTCCTGCTTATGTAAATTGTCCAATTTAACATTCAGCAGCAGTATCATAAATTCTGGCTCCAGGATTTCATTAAACGTATGTTCAAACTAGTTGACCTTAAAGGTTAACAAGCACAAGTTAAACAGGACAATTATTTAACTCGCTTCTTATCAAGAGACTGAAGCGCTCCAGCCATTTAATAGTTATGCATACTTCACAATTAGAATTCTTAAAAGGTCTCTGATAAAGCGGCAGGTCATGAATTTTCATAAGGATGTCAGATAATAACTATTTATCTGCACTTGTTTTTCTTTCTTATAAACTTAAACTTTGATCTTAACATTCAATTAGAAATGATTCCACAGAGAAAGACTAGGTGACTCAAGGAGCTTGTCTTCACATTAATTTGAATCTAAATTAAGCTTTAAAAACATTGCATCCGTATTGTCTCCTACAGAAATTAATTCAGAAGTTAGCGACCTATTCTTCACACAAAAGCCACTGCAGCCTTTCAGCGTTGGGCGATCGAAAACCACTGAATGCCAAATTATTACATCAGGTTAACCACCGCATTTTAATGCAAATCATAGGAAGAAAACTCTCCCTATACATCATGAAATAATTTGTATCATACACAATCAACTCGCCTCGTACTATGCTAACCAAAGATGAAGACCGATTAGCTGAGATCATTCCTTTTTTACGCTGCCCTATTTCTCACACAGCCTCTTTTCCTGAGGCTTTGGTGAAATATGAACAGCAGCAGCTCCTGAAAGTGGCTGCCACAGCCACTGCTACCTATGGCAGTGGTGATGCATTGAGAGCAGCTCCTCTGCTGACATTTCAAATCCCAAACACAACTTCTAAATGCAACAGGATCAAGTCATAGCTTCAGGGATACATTAAAACAGTAAACATACACGAGAAATCTCTGGAGCTGACAGTAACTATATTCCAAGGAAGTAATAAGAAATCTTTTTTTTTTTTCTCCCCAAGCTCAAAGGTACAAGGTGATTTCACTTTCAGATAAAATAGCAACTACGGTTTTATATTTATAAATCATACAATTGGCACAATATTTTAGAAAGAAAGGAAATGCAAGAGAAATTGAATAGCTATTTGATGGAGAAAAAGTCTCTTCCTTTTTCAATATAATTATGCTTTCACCCAACTCATGAGGATTTTTTTAGTACAAAATTTTGTTCCTGAGGGTGGTTTCTGTAAATAGGACCACAGGACATTTTACAGCTAGGGCCTAATTTTTTTCAGTGATACATATAAAAAAATGCAGGTCAGTTGGAGTAAGTCCATGAAGATGGGAAGTTGGCTACCTATTTTCCAGTATTCTATTTTAAAAGTTTTCTATGCTAAAAGAGATCAGAAAGCTACACACTTTGGCAGTCAGGACAAATACTCAAGAATAAAGTTACGTCATGCAAGCCTTGACGGCAAGGGACTAAGAGTCTCAGAGCTGCTACCTGCAGTACATTTAAACAGCCCAAGGAAGTGCGATATATTCTAATTTTGTGAAATTAGCAGATTACTTTGGCTTGCTTCACCACAGTTTTGTTTCCTAAAAGCACTGTAATTTAATGATGGCAAAGTAGTACATGATGAATACTCATTTGTCTTTCTAAAGGTTATTGAAAACCTTGCAGAAAGAGAAGAATTTTCTAGCATCCTGAAAGTGACAGCTTTTTATGACCTCATGTGTGGCTCCTTTTCCAAACTTCATCTTTTGAATTCTGGCTTCAAATTCTTCCTGAAAGAGGACATAAATAAAACTGAATGGCTAATGGACTAAAAACACTTATGATCAGGTTTTCATAACGAACATTATTAATGGCTTCCTTTGCACATGCACTGACATATAGTGCAATACTCATTTCTAAAGTAAGATTTAGAGCCCTATTTGCAATAAAAAGCTAACAGATGCAAATAAAAAACGAGAGATTCCATTACATAGCTACACACAATGGATTTCTATTAAAGATAAACAGAAACATTTTCTTCTAAAGGCAGAAAGAGCTCTGTTAGAAACTCACATATGTATGTGGGATTCACATTTGTCTTCTCAGACAGATACAGATATGTTTCCTTTATTGCTATCAACAGTACTAAAACCTTGGGTCTGGTTTTGAGTAGCAATGGACACACACATACTATTTTGGGTCTTCCTGGAGTTGTGAATCTTCACACCTGAAAAATCAGGTTGGCAGAACCCAGATTATCTCCAAACAATGCAAAAAACCGCACCAAACTCAACAAAAAAACCCCAAACCAAACCCCCCAAAAACCCCCCAAAACCAACCCCAAATAAATGTATATCCTTCTGCCAGACTTCCAGTCTTTCTCCCACATCACCCCACCACCACTTTTTTCTTTTTAAAGGGCAATAGCAAGACAGAAATGAAATCCAGAAATGAAGATAGGCAACTCGAAGAGTTACTCTTACACAAAACTCTTCAGTCTGTCCAAATATTGATTAATCACCACAAATCCTCTGCTCTGGCTCTTCACAAATCCCAGATTTAGGTAAATATTTTTGCCCCTATATAGAAAGCCAAATTTTTTTCCTGCTGCCTCCATGGGACCCCAGGCAGCTCCATTCCTGCAGAACAAATGAAGATCCTGCCAGCATGGGGAGGTTCACTCAGGCAAGGAGGCTGAACAACCCCATGAGCCTGATTTACTCCATAGGACTTACTATCACAACAAACCCAGGAACATTTACAGAAATAACTGGTTTTGAATTTAAAAGTAAATCTTATTTCTCTGACTTCATGTTCTATCAATAATTTCTTAAGATCCATTCCAAACATCCAAACTCATTGCATCAAAAGAAATTCAGGGATTTCATTTGCTGTAATAATTTATGTTGTGGCTACAGGAAAAAAAAGTGACTTGAGTTTAATCAATGTCAGCATTCAGATGAAAGCTAAAAGAGTACCTTTGTAACAGGTTTGTCCATTAGCAATTCCACCATCAAGGTAAAACACTAGAAGTGTACAGGTAAGAAAATGAACTTAACAAACAATGACTAGTAACTCTGGTTTTGCACAGGGAACAAAAATATGGTATGTAATTTTATTTTCCCTGAAGACACTGAGAGATCTGCTACTTACTTTGGGGTACCAAGGAATTTATTCACTTGTCTTTTATTAAAGATGAAAGACTCCTAAAACATTTTGAAAAATAATCCCGAGAGTGCCTGTTATTAGAACACAGGAAGAGGAAAACCTGATGAAGACAGATTGGATGATGAATCTCTCCAGCAACTTTCTTAACAGATCGGGCTTCTGGCTTGATAGAGCCACCTCTTTCTTTACCTTTAATTCATCATGTCTAAACATACATTCACTGAAGAGTTTAGGTCCCTCTAGATATGTCCCAGGCATGGTAAAACTCTTGATAGATCTCACCTCATTTAAATAAATCTTAACTACAATTGTTGGCCAAGTTCTCATTCAGCTAAAGGAGTATTAACTGGATTCACTGATTTGGAGATGATTTTCAATGTGAGAAGGAGGGAGTGGAGGAGAAGAAGGAATTGACTTTTAGGAAGAAATTACTTTGCAGCAACACATCTGAATGCAAAGTTTAGTTTCCTATGTTTAAAGTTCTTGTGACCTTACTTCTAGCAAAATTCAGATTCCTAAAAACATACCATTACCTGAAAATCTGAGAGTATGACAGGAGACCAGCTGTAAACCAATTCCCATTGTGCTTCAGTTGTCAATAGAAAAAAAAAGAAAGCTTAATCATTTCACAGAATATTTGCTGATATGAGAATTATGGTTTTTCATCAGCAATTGGGTGCAAGTAGCACATCCCAGTAACAGCTCATGTGCCTGCAACCTCGTGTATTGAGGCTTCATCAAGCACATGTTTCAAGCCTGAAAGGACTCATGGAGAGATTTCATATGCTGAGAGGTTACAGGTATAGAAATCTTGCTGAAGAGGGGTTTAGAAGCTTTTCTAAGCTGGATTTTATTTGGTTGTTTGGGTTTATTTTTTTAATGAGTGGTGTAGGATAACTTATGCTTCAGGTAGTATTGAAGGGAGGTGCACCAAAATCTGGTATTAAACGAAATGCAAGAATTCATGCACTTTCTGATCTTGTGCAAACAAGTTTGAAGTAAAGGTCAAATCCAGCTAAAACCCACAACTTTCCTGTCTTAGGGTTTAAAAAATACATATTGCGAAAATTTTAAGCTAGTTTAACGTGATCTTTCTTTAGCTCTTACACCATTGCACAAGGGTATTATCTCATCCTCCTCAATTATCCCAGTACAGATTTTACTTTGTAGTTACAATACTGTTTTTGGCTAACCCTTCTGCGTCTCTATTTCATAATGACTTTTATAGCCAATGTGAAGTCACTACAGTGAGGCTTCAAGAGGTGTGGTAAAGACTTATAATAATGAACAAAGTAGATCTGGATATTTTACTATTTGAGGTAATAATTAAGCATAATATAAAAATATTTAGGTAACAAATATATAAACCTGTTAACTAAATATTATATAAACTTCCCTGAGACTATTTTGTAGTAGGAAATGACTCATAATTAGTCACCTTGCAGAAGTACCTTTCTCTGCATTTTGTTGCTTTATAACTTGTGTCCCTGTACAACTCTCATACAAGCTAAGTGACCATTTTGGCACCTTTGTCCCACTTGGAGGTTTAATTATTACTTGGGTGTTAGGCATTTGGATTTTCTTCTACTACAGACACGCTCAAGCCACAATCTCTTCTGTGAATCCCAGAGAGCAGGAGTCAACTTTCTCAGCCTACCTAAGCTGTTCTGATTTTTCATATATGTAAGTTTGTTCTTCTCTTTACTAATGATTACTGAGAATTCTTTAAAATTATCAGCTGTGATGACCATAGCTGACAATAATTTAAATGTAAAAAAGACCATCCCTAAAGCCTTAAAGATTTAGATACAATATTCATTGACCATCTTGTTCTCCCACCTACCCTCCTTGACAAGTCCTTGAACATTTAAAATCTAGTCAGGACATAAACCCACATTTTTGGGCACAAGCTCTTTTTCTTATTTGCTCATTGTGGCTCCAGCCAACTTCTGTGATGCAGGTATTGATAAAATGGAGAAAATCTGACGTGAATTCCTAAAATTCCAGTTGCTGGTTTGTGTTTTGAACTTGATTATGTCAGGTAATACATCACTACCATAATTCATTCCTGTGAAATAGAGGAAAAAGAATGATTATTGAGCGTGAATAAATGAATGAATGGAGTTAGAAGAATTTAAGATTTAGGTCTGAACTGGGTACATTAAGTCCTTTTATCTCTCTCTTATTTTCTCGTATTGATGTGGGAGAAAATAAAAATTGCTCCTCAACATGACACATAAACCTACATATGTCTTAAAGCACAAAGCTGCTTTTCAAATGGCACCATGGTATTGGCTGAAAGCTGATATACAATAACTAACAGCTGCATGCAGAATAAATTGTGTCAAATAACAGGGATAGTTGCAAACTCAAGCACTTTAACTTAGGAATACACAGATTTAAAATTACCCAGCATAGCTTCATGTATACACAGCCATGCTGCAATCAATGGGCAAAACTTCACAATTTCTTTTGAGAATAATTTTTCGGACCATGGTTTTGAGTTTGGGGTTTTTTTTTATGTACACAAGAGTTCTTGTCTTTTCTGTTTTTCATTGCTGAGGTAGCTAACAGTTGCAAGAGCATTCAATTAAGTCTACAAACATGTTTATGTTTAAAACTACAGGCATAAAGGTTTGCAAATGTTGTATTTACCACTCTGTGTCTCTCTCCTAAAAACATTAAGGTTTACTCCACTGGTGTTTGTGAGGCTCAGGGATCAAATGAATTCATATGGAAAGAAAGTTTCCACCTGACCTTGCTGGGAGCTGGACTAGAACTTTCATGAGGAAAAACATTTTCACAGGACCAGGTAGCATTTTATTATGATTTATTAAATGTCAGTTTATATGAGTTTTATTGAATATGAGATTAGAGCAGTAGTTATTATATGACAGCACAGTATTCTGTGATTTACTCATGAACTTCTTTCTTCATTTGCAAATACCCTGCAGAGCTGAGGGGAAAACATGGCATCAGCTAAACCAAAGAAATGGAAATGAGAATAAACATGTTTAAATCCTGGGGCACTGGAGAGCTTTATCATGCTCATCTCCTATCTGGTGTTATTGATCTCTCTTAGTGCAGGAATCAGGCTATGAATATGACCTACAAAAGTGGCAAAGATTTTAATCTTTATTATACTGGCTTGGAATTCAGTCTTCATTGGAACAGAATGAGTAATTATTCGGGGGATATGTGTGAGTGAAGGCAATTTGTTCAGAAAGGGAAGAGAGTGGTAGTAGCCATAGAGGAAAGCTGGAAAAGAAAACACAGCTGGAAAGTCCAAACCACCTAGCTGTTCAGCTGGGATAATATGGGCTCAGCATTTGGGAAGCTGAGGATAATGGTACACAAACATGTGAGGGATACTTTAATGCTCAATTTTCATGGATGCCAATAAGAATTTCTAGCACAGAACAAGGAGCTACATTAGCAATTACTATAATTATATTATTTTTTCATTTCTATTCTATTGAAATTTAAATATGAAGAACTTGATCCAAAGGCCACTGGAGGCAGCAGGTCTCTACATGTACTTCCACACCCATCCAATTAAGTCAACACTGGAGTCCTATCTTAAAGGCTTTTGGTAGCCTGCACCCAGAGTATCTGAGAAGCTCCACTCTGGCATGAAGATCATAGCTGATAACTACAGCATGACTGAACTTTTTCAGGAAGGGTAATCCTGTCTGCCTGAGAGTTCCTTTGCACAGAATGAGACGAGTCTGTGGAGCACTCTCCCACAAGAACTAAGGGTAGTGCAAAACCTTACTACCTTCCTTCAGCACAAAGTAGGTTGCTCTGACCTTGTTTTCTTTTAGAGAAACCCACTGTACATTTCCCTGTGAGTCTGTGCATTCGTGTTGAAGAACATCCTGCAAACATCTTTCCTAGAGACAAACTGACAACAGACTGGTGCAGAGGTTGGTCACTGTGTTGCCGGGATCTACAAATTCATTGTAACTCTAGGACACACCAAGGCAGAGGAATTGTACAACTCTAAGGAGAAACCAAAGGGAAGTTTCATCTTTATTTATTCTCTCTTTGAAAGACAGACCAAGAGAGCTAGGGTTATTCAGCCTGGAAAAGAGAAGGCTCTGGGGAGACCTTACAGGACCTCTCAGTATCTAAAATGGGTTAGACGAAAGCTGGAGAGGGACGTTTCACATGGTCATGTAGTGATAGGACAAGGGATAGTGACTTCAAACTGACACAGGGCAGGTTTAGATGAGATATTAGGAAGAAATTCTCTACTGTGAGGGTGCTGAGGCATTGGCACAGGTTTCGCAGAGAAGCTGTGGATGCCCCATCCTGGAAGTGTTCAAGCTCAGGTTGGATGAGGGTCTGAGCAACCTGGTCTAGTGGAAAGTGTCCCTGTCCATGGCAGGGGGCTGGAACTGGATGACCTTTAAGGTCCCCTCTGAACCAAACCATTCTATGATTCTATGAATTTGCTGCTGCTATTTTTGTAATGAGGAATACACAGTAACTGCTTCAACTGGGCTGTATCCCAGTATAACTGATATTTAAACTTTCAGCTAAAAAGAAAAAAAAATAATTAGCACATTTAAAATCTTAGGAAAAAAGATAGGATTGCAAATTCCTGCACCATCCTTTTCACACTTTTGGGTTGTGTTTTTTTTCTCAATGTTGGCCCTGGTGCACCCACAGATGAAAGCTTTGTGCGCTGTTTCATCAGCCAAAGTTTAACTACAGACCTGTTAAAGCAGAATGCCTGCTTGTGCCTCTGCTGCTCTTCAGCCACTGCTCATAATGATAAACTGGGATGTAACTGCTGCTTTGTTTGGTTTGGAAAGATTCTGTAGGCTGGTTACATCTCCAGCATTCCTCAGACCACAATTTCAATACAGAAAACATTCAGACCAGAGTGATGAGAGACAATGCCAGTCATTTGAAATGAGGTTTGGCAACAAATTTTCTGACAAATGCTCTGGGATAATGCCCATGGAGAGAAGTGTGCTCTCAGAGATGTGACTTGTTAATTCAGTCTGAGGCAAGAAGATTCAGAGCCGTCATTTATTGGAAGCTATTACAGGACTTAATCTGAAGATTTTGACATACTTCCAAGACAAATGGGCTACCACGACTGAGACACGTTCAATAAGGTGTGTGCTCTAGGAAATGAGGACTGTAATTGCCATGCTGGAGAGCTCGTTGTCTGTGCAATTTAATGACCTTCTCCTAGCAAGTCCCCTCTGACACAACGTGATTCAGAGATGAATCATGCCAAGCACATGGCAAGGGTCTTTATCATCCCACAGCAGACTTGACCAAATGGTTACTGCTTATTATTGGTAGACACCATAGGATTTGAGCCCCACAGAGTAAAACATTAGGAATTACATCTCCTATAATGCTTGGGCCTCTTCATTAAACATCAAGGGGGTGTTTATGGTTTCCTTGTTACTCTGCAAATCACAGCACTGGCCCAAGTTTTTCAGCACAAGTTTTCTCTTTGCTTGTAACAATGAGTTAGACTGAAATTTGTCTGAGATAGCTTTGCTCAGCAGTACAGATTGTGACAGAAACAAGAAGTCCAACCCTGTTTGTCCTTAGCCAGCACTTAACCAAGACACGTTTACTTAGTCTATTTAATCTTTCCTTGTGAAACAGTTTCCCCAGCCATATAAGAATATCTGTCACCATTTTCTGACCTCTCTCCAACTTCTAATTTTCCCACCTGATACTGAGGCAGGAAAAGACATTTGCTATCTTGGCTGCAATCCACATCATTCAGGAAAAAATGTGGAATGACAGAAGTCACTTATTGTGCGGGGTTGTGACAACAAAAGGAATATTTACAAAAATCCTTTTAAAGATTTTAAAACCTGCAAAATACTGAAGAGTATGCTGCATATAACGTTTTCCCCCCGTTCAGTTGCTATACTCATACCTACAGGTGTACTTGACAATGTCCATGGTTATTTCTACTGCACTGCTTTGGGGGTTGAAGGAATTCTGGAGTTTCTGCCCCCCCAGCCCCTTTTATTATTACAAGAACAGCAGTTCTTGGTAACTAATTTTTGTTTGTTTAGTTTAGGGCGCTTTTATGTAAGAAGTTGACTAAGATTTGCTTCTTTTACGGTTCTGGTATTTTAGATGGTGCTGTTTTCAGGATGTACTTGTTATAGATGCATCGAATTGAGTAATTGGGTGACTGGTAGTGTTACAATCTGGCACTAAAACCTATGTGTCTGTTTACTGGTTGTGAAGTGCCAGAAAATTAGTGTTACTAAGATTTCTCTCACCTAGGGTGGGAGAAACGTTGTTTTCCTACGCGTGGTGGATAATCTGCTCTTCTGACCAGCCAGTGCTAACAACAAATACCAGCACTGAGAAAAAAGGATTTCAGTACATAACTGGAATTTGCCAGCATTTCCAACACCTACTTTTGGGCTTTAAAGCAATGTTTGCAAGTGTGGCTGTTTTCTCGGGGACACAAGCAATGTGGTGGAGCCTTCAAATTCCTCTTCTCACCTGACACCTTACTTATATACAGCACTAATTTATTTTTATCGCTGCCACGTCCATCCACAGCGGCTCCCCGGGGTGGAAGCGAACACCCAGCCTGAGCTTTGCTGTGTGGGAGCTCTTCCCAGGTTGTTTTCCATGCTCCGGGAGAGGGCAGCCTTCCCGGCACAGGGACTGGGTGACCCCATGACGGCGCCTCCGCAGCCTGGCACAGCCAAAGGCTCTGCCCAGGGCCTGGGTGTCAGGAGGGGCCCGGGCAGCCCTATTTGCTTTGTTTACGGGCCCATTTCCGCCCGGCCGGAGCCCACCGGCCCCGCAGCCTCCCCGACCCCGCCTGCCCCGGAAGCGCCGCTCTCCCTCCCGGAACCTTTGGAGCCGGAACGCAGGTTGGCGGCGCGGCGGCCGGGCGGGAGGACCTGGGTGGACCTTGGGGAAGATGGCGGCGGCCGTGGCGGCCCCACGTGGGCGCGGGGCCGCGGACACGGACACGGACACGAACACGAACACGAACACGAACACGGACACGGACAGCGGTAACGGGAGCGGGAGCGGGGTGGGGCCCTCTCTTCTTCTGAAGCCTCTCCGGCCGCCGCTGTGGGCCAGCTCTGACCTTGGAGGCCTTTCCTCTCTGCCCCGTCCGAGCCCGCCGGTGGGTCCGTGGCCCTTCATCCCCCTCGTTCCGGACCCTGAACCGAGTGCTGGCGCCGGTCGGCGCGGGGAACGGGAGCTCAGGCCCCGGCCCGGCCACTTGCTGAAGCCCCTGTCCCGCGGCGTGTCCCGTGCGCGGCATTCCCGCGGTGCCGGGTGCTGTGGCTGCTCCTGCCCGCCCTGCGCTGGCCCTTGGGCTTTTCCTCACTCAGCCCGGGGGGTACCGACAGCAGCACGTTAATGCCCTAGGCTCACCAAAATAGCTTTCGTTGCCCACTTTCTTGGGGGAGGGGGCAGCGACTGCGCAGAGCTACGCGACTTCCGAGGCGGTGCGAGACCGGGATGTGCTTCTCTTGGAAGGAAACGCCTGGGACCCTCTCGTTACAGTGATTTACCCGTTACGCACGGTTCTCCACTCGTTCTCGCCTCCTTGCGTATTGTGAGGGTGTACCTAACTAGTTATGATCACTGCCTAATTATATTCTATAATTGGATTTCTTTCTTTTTTTTTTTTCTTTATTCTGGGAGGAATCAAGGTTGTGGCCGTTTGGAGCTGTAGCTCTCATTGGTTCTGTTTGGTTTGAGCGTCAAAACTGAACCCAGGGGGAAGCGTTGTGTGGGAGCTTCTTTCAGAGCTCATTGCTGAATGTTTGCTGTATTTTAACTGTGTGTCTACACCTTGATCACAGATAAAAGAGTAAAGTACAGAGATGTGTATGTGTATTTCACACATGGACACACACACACAACAATTAAAACTTCTTATGTTAAATCTATGCCAGGCATCAATCTTTGCAATTCAGAATAGAGCCCCAGATCCTACTTCTGATAGAGTTAATCTAGTTTCAGTTATTTTGAAATACCTCTTCTTTATCTCATGCTGTTGACTGATATTCTGATGTGTTAAATAAGTTCTGGCTGGTAGTGGAAACCTGGTTAATTTTTCTGTAATATTTGAAAGCAAAATGTTGTTGGTATTATTCTCCTATTTTATTGGTAGAAAGTGTTGCGTAAAGGAAATGATACATGCTTTTGAAAACTTCCTTTTTATAAGTCTGATCTGTTTTTTATGGCTAACTGCAAAAGTTGGTCCTAAGCAGTGTAGGGGATTCAAGTTTGGACTTTTGGTAGTTGTTAGCTTTTGTGTGTGTAAAAAAAGTCACGAGCAGGGGTTGATTCCTTGTTTAAAAGCTAAATAGTAATATCCTAGTATGGACAAGGCCTGGGGGTGAATACTTGACATGGTTTTCCATGTAGGAACCAGGATATGGTGATGCACCTGCTTCTTCGCAGGCAATGGTTTGAATTTTTTTTTTTAATTTGAAACTCAAGATACAGAGACATACTGATGTAGAAAAGGATAAAAAGGATGCCTTTAAGTAGTTACTGAATGTGTTGAGAAAATTTGCCATTTCTAAATTCCCAATTTATAGTAAGGGCTGTTGGAAAACACCCCCGTAATTTATTTTCAGTGGAGCATGATATACCACTGTGTTTGCCTTGGTGGTAGTAAAAGTTATACTGATAGAGATAATGACCAAGTATTCAGTAATTATTTCTCCCCCACATTTGTTTTGTAAACATAAACTCTTACTTCTTTCCATCAGGATAAATAAATGCTCTCTAAGCCTCTAAACATGCCTGGGCATTAGAGGTTTAGTTTTAAATTGGTCAATGCCACTGCTTTGCTGCGATGTTATTTAGTTTTTTTCTGGTTTAAACAGAGACACAGAGAAGGCAGAATAATGAATTAGTCTGGCAACAGGGTGCATGTTTATGTTTGCTAAGTAATTAAATAGACAGTTGCTTAATGGGGAATATCATTAATAGCTGCTTGCATGATTTGATGGAGAACAGAACTTGTGAAGCACTCCTGGCTTCATTCTCTTAATGGTTTGTTTGATAAAGATAGTTCATGGGATATAGGAGTGCTTACAAAGTAAAGCACTTGGCTCAGTAGTACTGCGAATTTAAATGTAAATTTTCTTTTTTAAGTAGTGCGAGAGTGGTAGATGGATGAAAGTGAGTCAGCTGGTGTGGAATCACCAAGTTCCTTGCTGGTGGAACTTGGTGGGTCAGAAACCAGCCTCCTTCTGTTCAGCACTTGATTTTGCAGCCTTGAAAGTTGTATATAAGACAATTCATTTAAAATTTCATGTGGCACAAATATGAGTGGAATAGTAGTTTATGGTGGCAGGACCTGTGTATGCTCTGCTCTTGATTACGTGATGAAGTGAAATAACCAAACATATTTTAGCACACCCTAAACCTGCAGCCCATTTCATTCTAGTACACCATCTGCACTGTTAAAGACTTGCATTTTTGCAGTTTGACCTACTGAACAGAGTAGTGAGGGCTGATCCTTTATGTGTTTGTTGTGCCATCAATTTGGCTGTTTTCAGCTATGGTTTCTTTTGAGCTGCCTGAAAACTTTCTTGATTCTGTATTTTACAAAGCAGTCTCCCCTGGGTTCGTTCTGCTTAGGTAATTGTATTTTTGCTGGTGCTGTTCTCTTTGAGCAGATTTTGCTTTCACGTAAGAAATGCCCCCCAGCTTCAGTTTAATCCCTGTGGCTGTTTGCACTCAAACACCAGATGTCACTGTTGCAGTTTGTCTGTGTGTACATCTATACACACATATTTGTCTGTATAGGCATGTATAAGTTTTAAACTGGAAAACAGAGGGCCCTCCCCCTACAATTACCAACCCTAAATATAAAAATATTCAATAATCTAATAATAAGTATCCAAGACTGCCTCTTCCCTTTTGCTCAGCCTCTCAATCATTTTAAATCATCCCTGAGATGAGCAAGCACTTGCACTGCGTAGTTTCTAACAAATTCATTATAGTGGTGTGTGCCTGCTTGAGGAATTAATTGGAACACTGCATGTTCAGTAATACGTGGCCCTGAACTCAGATAATATATGGAGCAAATGGCACTGGTGAATGATTCTTACTAGAAACAATTCCTGATACTTTTTTTTGCTTTTATTTTTTTTTTTTCCATCCCTAGGTTCTGAGTTAAGCTCAGACCTTCCAGAAGATAGCTACTCTTCGGGAGGTGAAGCCCAGGATGGTGATGATGAAGATGAAGCAGCAGCCCCTGGCAACATGGCTGAGGAAGCAACAAGCTCCAAAGATGGCCCAAGTTCAGGTTGGGCAGATGCCATGGCAAAAGTGCTCAACAAAAAGATTCCACAGAATAAGTCCACCATCTTGGCCAAGAATAAAAGCCTAGAGAAGGAGAGAGAGAAAAAAAAACAAGAAAGGGAAGAAAAGAAGATGAGGGTGAGAAAAAGATGCAATATTCCATGTGCAGTGACTGTCAGATGGGCTACATGCAAGATAGTCTCAGAGCACTCTCCCAAATCTGTGCTGAGGCTATCTCAGTTCTGGAGTCTCTCTTTCACAGTGATCTTGAGTAGCTTAATTTTTTTTACTTTCCGGTCATACTTTTTTCTCCTTACTGCTTCTTCTGGGTCATCAGGCAGGCTGAACTTTGGCATCAGGAATGTTCCAGTCTGTCAGCTTAAGGTGTTTTTGTTGTTCAGAGGGTGAAAGCAGCTGCTTTAAGCTTGGTTTTCTAATTGCTCTTGCTAATTTGGGGTGAAATTCACTTTGTTGGCATTACAAATTGAATTAGTTCTCTACCATAGAAAGTGAGAGGTAGAAAGAAAACTGATTTCATTTAAATTGTGCTGCGACTTCCAAAATCAAGGCCTCTAGGTTGAGATTGTAGTAATCGTTAATGTGGTTGTGAATTGTTGTTTGCTGCCCTCAATCATTTTCCTGATTGGAGTTTTCTGTTACGGTGTCAGTGCCCTAAAGTGCTTCTGGTTCTAAAACTGGTATGAAGAAAGCAAAACCATGTTGGCAAGTAAGTCATTTGTTTGTGCTTTTAGTGGAACTTTTAATTCCAGGCTCTGATTGATTTACCTTCAGGCTAGAAATACATTAATAGTTCTAATGTCTCATCCTACCAGTACTCCTTCAGTGGGATAACCAGGTTATTCACCTGACAGTTTGGGACATGCTGTGGTTGGGTCAAGGCTTGCCTTTTAAATACAGAGATCTTCAGTACAGCATCTGCCCAGTTATGGTTGTTCTAAATACCTGCTCTCATCCAGTAAATATGTGGGAATACTGCAAAACAGAGATGGGCCACAGGTCCCCAAACTGACTTGTTTACCTTAGAAAGACTTGAAAGCAGTTTGCCTTTCACTGATTTCTTGCTGATGAAAGGTAGGATAGTGCAATTCTTTTGATCAAAGGCCAAAACATGGTCATAAACTCAGAAATTCATAGTAGTCTGCCTAGAATTATAAAGATAAGGACTCTGAAATTCCATTAGAGACTTCTTGCATAAAACAGATTTGATGGAACATCACCAGGCCTAAAACACTGTTAAGAGGGGAAATTGTTCAGAGGGGAAGAAAAAATATCACTGTCCTGAAGCAGAGGTCATGAAATAGTGGTCCCCTGTTGTAGCAGAAACAAAGCTGGTGGGATTGTGTCTGCTGGTAATGGAAAAGTGGACCAGTTTGGTTTTGAAACAAAGAGCCTCCAAAACAAAAGACAAAACCCAATACTGTACACATGGCTTGTTGTCTGGTGGACACTTGGTGCTCTTCCTGGTGTTTGAGTTCTGCCTGTTGCACTCTTTGCCAAGAGTCACTGTTGGTCACAAACCTATACCGGGATGAGTTCTGGCGGGGGAAGACAAATTCCCAAGGCTCAAAATATGACCTGCCCATCTTGATGGACCTGGGATTTTATTATGTATTAATTTTTCTGTGATCAGCTTGTGAAGCGTGGGATTTGAAGGCTGTCTTTGAATAATTTTCTTGCTCATGGCAGTCAGTGTGAAAGCATCTTTTTCCTAGACTTTTATTACTGAAAGCAGATGACTCTCTGAGATTTGAGTGTGGCCCCCATTGTGTCAATGCAAGAGACTTGCTCAGACCTGTTGTCCAGCCCTATATTGGAGCTCCCTTTACTTTCAACCAAACTGAACTTTGCAGATACTTTTTTTTTCCTCCTGCTACATACTCTATCAGAGCATGCTGCATGCTCAAATGTCCATGTTGTTTCACATAACAATATTTATAATGCAGCTCGATAAAAAGCGGGAATGGGAAATGATGTGCCGAGTGAAGCCAGATGTTGTCAAAGACCGAGAGAAAGAAAGAAATCTTCAGAGAATTGCCACAAGGTAAAAGTTTTTTTGAATGCTTTCCTTAAATACTTGTATATCAAAAAGAGGAGGAAAAGGCCTGTGCAGGTAATCTGTTTCCAATCAGATTGAACTCTTAAGAACTGACTAGCAGGAGCCGAGAGATTTATAGACAGGTCTGCATTGTACAGTATCAAGTTCAACAAAAGATTTCAGAAGCTTTATAGAAATATATTTTCTATATATTTAGAAAGAGTAAAAATTTAGATGGGAATCTAATGTTTGCTTAACAGAAGTGCTTTGTTGGATCCCCTCATTTTGTTAATTTAATGCTTTAAAAATGTAGAACAGTTGTTTCTACTGTTCTGGTTTTTTGCTTCTCCGCAGAGGATTCACCAGATCCGCGGCTGTGAAGTTCAGCTTCACATTGTGGTAGTTTGATGTCACAGAACCAGTTGAACAAATTGATGTGCTGCCTGTATCTGTTTCCTTACTCATTCCTCTGCTTTATCCCCCTACTTCAGCTGCCATTAATAAACTTGCCTGAGTAATTTAATAACTGATTTTAGGACAAATAACATACTCCCAGGGATGAAACATGCTCAAGGATGAAACTGATCTCAGTGCCATGTTACCATGCTTACTTCAGAGTCTGAATAGTTATTTGTGGATTTGTTTGTTACTTGTTCCTGGAAATAAGTATGAAGGAGGAGTGAGAATTCAAGGTCTGTTGTAGTAAATGTTACTTCTGAACCCAACTGAGGTTCCAGGTAACCATTTTGGGGAGCTGGAAGCCATCCAGCATCTGCACTGATTAGCTTTAGCAGGGACTTCATTTCTGTAAAAGGAGCTTGAGTTAAAAAATTTGCTTTGTTGTCTTTGTCCCTATCCCAGAGGTGTTGTACAATTATTCAATGCTGTCAGGACACACCAGAAGAAAATGGAAGAGAAGGTGAAGAAAGCTGGGAGCTCTGAGAGGAAGCGTGCTAAACTGATGTCTTCTGTTTCAAAGAGAGATTTCATTGATGTTTTAAGAAACATGGAAGGTGCTAAAGGAGGCAAGAATCCTGCAGGAAAGGCCACAAAAAATAAACAGGTAGGCTTCATCTGTGAGAAAATACAAGGTACCCTCCCAGTATAACAACTCCCTCTTAACGTGCCTGCTCTTCATAACAGCTGTGATCCAAATGGCTGGTATGTTTTGAGACTTCTGGAAGGGTACAAGTAGCTCTTAGCCTGTTTTCCCTGTCTTTTGGCTCTCAAAGTACAAAATGCTGGAAGCTCTTCTGGTAAGACATCGAGCCTTTTATGCAAATAGCTTGGTTTAGCTGCGTGTTTAAGAAAAGGTTATGAAACATTGGATTTTATCTTGGGTTTTACACCAGGCATGGAACAAACTGCTAGATTATGGTGGGTTGGGACACTTGGAATTTGGCCAATAATAGTTAGCTCCTTAAAATTGTTAAAGACACAGAGGCTCTTCATCTTACATGGTGTATTAGACTGTACTACTTGTGTGTTCCCAAGGTTTGGTTGTATCAGACTCGCTTTCTTTGGGCAATTATGGTGTCTGAAATTGAAGGGTTTGCCATACAAAATGAATAACACGACAGAAAGAAACAGAGACATATTAAACCTTATATCTAGGCTTTTCTTTCCCTGATTCTCTGTGCATTTGGCTGGTGTGGCTTCCTTGCTCTTGTGATGTTTTGGAAAGAAATACGTTCCGCTTTTTCCAAATGTGTTTGAAACACAGTGTAGCTGGACTTGCCCAACTCTTCATCAGTTCTTTCAGCTCACCAAGTAGCTCAGGGTTGAAAACAAGTTGCTCAGACACACTGTTTCTCGTATTTCAGAAGCTGCACGTTTTTGAAGTGTGCTTGTGTTCAGGTTTGAACTCTGTGCTTGGTAGTGGGTGGAATACTGCAGTTGGCCCAGACACACTGCAGTTAACTAAGGGCTTTTCTGCGCCAGGAAGAAATACTTTAATCAGTTGGGAGACAACAGTTTGTCATATGTTTTTTGTTTGTGTGCACTTGGGGAACATGCTGAAACACTGCCTGGCATGGAGTGCTCATACGATTTTCATGCAAGTGCAATATTAAAGTATTTTTTAAATTCTTCGGATAATGAGAAGACTTTAGCTTGGTGCTGACACTTTATTTCTCGTTAAATAATTCCAGCTTGCTTGTTTGGGTGGGGGGGAGGGCATGTGCACGTGTGTGGTTCTCTTTTTTTGGTTTGTTTGTTTGTTTTTCCTCCCTTGGAATAGCAGAATATGGGAACAGTGGCAGTGCCAACTACTATTGTAGTCGGCATTGAATCAAGAGCTGAGCAAGAACTAGGACCTTTTTTTGTGACACATTGTAGCAGGGCAATTTTTTAATTACTAGGTCAGAAAACACAGATTGCAAATGTTTCTACACTAAAAAAAAATTATTTTGGCAGCATCAGTAACAGCGTATTCCCATTCAAGACCTCTGGAGATGCTTTAAATGCTGGCTGGTCAGTGTTGGGATTGAGTCCGTAGGTGCTGCTTTCACATTGCTTGTGCACAAAAGCTGGGATGGGGATCAGGGTTTTTGGTTGGGGTTTTTAATTGCATCTCTGCCTAGATAGACTACCCCCCTTCCTCTCTCACTTGTTGCCTTTGCTTCAGTGACTCTCCATTCAATGCTGAACCAAACTCCTTTTCAAGCTGTTCTTAATCTGCCTTATTTTCTCTTGAGAACACATCTTACTCATTTAGCAGGCTCCCCTCCTGGTAGTTGTTGATACTTGAGGTTGAGGCCAAAATCTGCTCTTCAGCCTCCTTCTCAGAATTATACAAATATTTTTCAGCCACTGAACAGTTCTGCTGGCCTCCACTGTCGTATCTCTGCTTCTTGGTCTTTGAGGGTGTTTCAGAGGGTAGGAAGCCTGGATGAGGCTTTTCAGTAGTAAATTTGTTGCAGCAGGAGTTCAGCAGATTGTTTGTGCCATCTGAAAGCATTTGTTTGTTTGTTTGTTTTGTGGGTTTGTTTTTAGCAGTCGAGAGTATAGAGTGTATTTCATTTTTTAGAAAAGGGGGGGTAAGTACATCTATTTATCTCAGCAAAAACAGCGGAAGAGATGCCAATCCCAAAATCCAGGCACTCTGCCATCAATTAAAAGGCAGTCCAGAACAATAAAAACACTACCCCACCCACATAAAACAAGCAGTCAGCAGGAAAAATAGCAGAATAAAGTTTTACCAGTGAAAGCAAACCTTTCTTGACTCAAGCCTTGTGCTGTGACATGAGACTTGACTGTATTTGTGAAAATGGGCGAATATGCGTTTTCGTGCTCTGCAGGAGTTCTTGAATGCAGAATTTGCTGTGTATTTCTGAAGTTTGGTGATTTCTTTCAAGTGTCAGGGGTTATTGACGAAACCCCTTATAAAGCCCAGTTGTGACTGACTATTTAGCCAAATATATTTATGTGTGAAAAAAAAAGAAATTAAATGCTCTGTAAAGGCCCATCTGCAGCAGTATGATTTCAAAGTAGCATGACCACTTTTTAAATTTTGTTCTCTATTTCCGTCAGCTTCGTGCATTCCCGGAAAGGATGGATAACCTGTACCCCACTAGAACATTGTTCATAGTCTTGTTTACTTTTAGCCATTGGCCTAAAAGTTGCTTGGCATATACCTACCAACTAATAACTGTGAAGGAGAGATTGTAAGTCTGTGAAAGTTTTCCTGTGCCCTTCTTGTGAAACTGTAGCCCTTCTTGGAGTTTTGTGTGCCCAGCTGGGAGTAATTACTTTTCTGAGCTGGAGCCAAAAGCTTTGCCTTTCATATCATTTGCTGTTTATCAAGGTATTTCTTAATCCTTGCTGAGCCAGCTGACTTGTGTAATATTTTTTCCTGGTTTTTTTTCAAGTTGCTGTGCATGATGCTTGCCTCTGGGTAAGATCATCTAATTTCTCTCCCCTCACCATCTTGTCTGAAGCCTTGCAATGTGGGAGAAAAATGTAGTAAATTGAAAAACAAATCCCACTTGTTTGTGTTCAGGTGGGCTTTTTTAAAGTTTTTGGGTGGGTTTTTCTAGGAACCTTTTACTGGCAGATATGAGAGCTTTCAGTCATGTTCAACACAATCCTTACAGACCAGCTTTTCACTTCAATATGTGTTGGTTGTAGCTTTCAGCTTCCCACCTGTAAGACACTATAAGAAACATTATTATACTACAGGTTTAGAAAGGGTGCATATCAGAGATGCTGTTTTTTCAGGCCTGGAGGCTGAAGCCATTTTTATGTCAATAGAATAAATACAAAAGTAGGTAGTGGTAGTAAAGAATTCCTTGCAGGAATCTTTTGTTTTCTTTAGGTCCATGAGAAATTTCTGAGTGCTCTTAGGAAGTACCTTTGCTTCCAGGGTTTAGTGAAGTTTCTGTTCTCTTAGAGTTGCATAGACATGTTGGCTGACGTAGTGAACTACATGAGGTCTTGAAATCTTAATTGTAAGAAAACAAGGAAATTCAGAGTTAGCGTTCTCAGAGCAGCCTCAACTCTCCTTCCTTGCTGAGTGTCAGTGACAATTTCATCTTGACTTTTTGCTTGTCATTTGTACTGCTCCCTGTAAAGAATTAATGTGTGGTAAAACATTCTTTTAGTGACACATAAACAACTGGCATGAAAGTTACAGATACTCTTTATGACAAGCATAACCTGCACTCATGAACCTTTTGTTTTTGATTAGGCCTTTGTAGCATGATTTTGCTTTAACTTGTAAGTGTTCTTACACCAGATCTGTTGCAGAGCATTTCAGTGGTGGATGTAAGAGCAGGATTTCCCGACCTACTTCAGTAACCATGATTCAAATTCTGCAAGGTAATCTTTCTGTAAGCTAGACTGGCTGCATGACCTGGAGGTACAATTTGCTTCCCTGGGTTATGATGGCATCTGGAAAAAATTGGTGTATTGGTCTCAAAATAGTACCTATTCTAAAATAATTTATTGATGTGAAGGAAGATGAATGGAGAAGAATACAAGTGCTATTTCGTAGCAGCTATTGCTCATATGGGACTTCAAGTGCTTTTCCAGAAAAGTTCCTTCTACCTCAAGCATATTTTATAAATGCTCCAAGTATCTGGTAACTAATTTGTAAGGACAGTGATTAGAGTCAGACTTGCTATAGATTTTTCTTCTGTTCCTAAGACCTTAACTTTTAGCAGTAGTTTGAAGATTGTTCAGGGCAGAAGGGAGTATTACACTTTTGACTTTGACCACTGTTCTTGCTGGGGTAGAAGGAGTGGCATGGAGACTTTCATTGATTAAGCTAAATGAGAGTATAAAATGTGCTTTCCAGCTTAAAAGGAAGATCAGTTTAAAAACTGGGAGAGTGACTGTCTTCTTTACTCTTCATGAGTCCTGACCATCAACATGTTCCCACAGTGTAAAAATGGGGAGGGTGAAAAAAAATTATTTTCATTCATATTCCTGTTTGGAGTGATAGTAGTCTGAACAGTTGCTTCAGGCTGTGTTAGGAAATTGTTTCTGAAGTGTGGATGAAGGCAGAGATGACTTCTGAAAATTTGGTAAGGTGTATCAGCACCTCTTAATCTTATAGGGAAACTTCCTTAGGTGATAATGGCATTGCAGAGTAGCAGAAATTTATTACTACAGCTGTTGTGTGCTGGTTTTACAAACCTAATTGAAGCAGTAACCAGGCATCCATGTATTCCAGCAGATTTGAGGGGGCAGCCAAATATTAATTTAGTTCAGCTGTAGCCAGAGTAGATGTATTCTCCCAGTTTTAATAAATGTCTTCCCATCACATGCACAAAAACTTTTAATTTGGATTCCTTTGGATAACTGTATTTGTATCTGTTTTTCCCACCTGTGTGTACATTCTCTTGAAGGTCACCTCATATATGTTTGGAGCTGATGCTTTTAATGAAGTTTTTTGGTTTTGTACTGGAAAGTTGCTGACTACCTAATTGTATGGTGTATTCTTAGGGATATCCTTAGGGATAGATGCAATGCAGCCTGCCACCAGTTTGCTATATCCTCTATTCCTTATGTTCTTTAAGGTAAAGGCTGGTTGTGCAGTATTAGAGGTTGTTTGGTGGTGACATTTTTACTTTAAATCTGTTTAGAAGTTGTATTAACTTACAGAGTTTGGGTCATCAGCAGGGTTGGGTTTTTGAGATGTGCAAGCTCAGTTCCCTGATGGTTGTCACAGCAAGTAATGCACATCTGTCTTAACATGGGAATGTAGGACTTTGTCAATATTTAAATGTCAATTTAAATTTTTCAATGTTTAAATATTTAAATGTGACTGATTAGATGTTAATAACTTGACACTGTAGTTTCAACTCTAGATAAGACGATTAAGGATCGTGTGATGGGCAGTATTTTACCAGGTTCACTCTTTTTCCTGTGTTTTTATACTCAGATATCCCTTTCTGTCCTCTTTTTCAGGTATTTGATCAGAAATCAGGAAGGGAAAAAGCTGTGATTTTGAACTTTATTCCTATCTACCTCTTTTTTTATTCTCTTCCTGTTCTATGTTCCTGACAGGTTCTTTCCCCCTGCACCTGAGGGCCAAGCACGCAGCCCAGCATCCTGTGCCTAATGCAGGAGCTGTTCACACAGAAAGGCCAGTTCCCTGTGTGTCATCGTGAGTCCCTCACAGTTCAGCTTAATGCTGTCTGCTAAGGTGCAGATAGTGTGTGATCAGTGAGGACAGATATCTTAAGAGAATTTGGATGCTAAATGCCTACTGCATCTACTGAGGTGATGACCTGAAGTTTGCGGAGGGTGGTCTTCCAGGTGTTTATAACTTGTACAGAGCCAGGCAAATGTTGATGGAGATAGCAAAAGGTAATGTTGCCAGCTCCAAAACACATCCTTAACTGATTTTTAAGTTTAAAAAGAATGGATGCTGCAAGGTGTTAATGGGTTCCTGTAGATAGTGTTTCTTCCTTAGAGCTGGAGACAAAACATTTTAAGTTAGTCTTTCTTGTGAAAAGGAATGAAGTGGTTATATTTGAAACATTGCAAAATCCTTCAGCATGAAGTGGTTGAAGTTTGGCAAATTTTTAAGTGAATATAAACAGGGACTTGTGATTGAAATGTCAGGCAATACTGAGACAGCTCCATCTGTCATATCTGAGAGTAACTTGCCTTGCTATTTGTTTATTAGTGCACGGATACTGTGATGGTGTTCTGTTTTCCCAGAAGATGTTGCAAGGCTTTTTTTTCAGTAAAACTATGTCTAAAACAACCACATTTGAAAAACTTGTGGCATACATCTTCTTTTGATCTTCCTGTGAGTATACAAAGCACAAAGAATCGAATCCTATTAGACTTTTATCTGGTAAATCAAGTTGGAAGCCTTATAAAAGCAGCTCTCCACTTTTGGCTTTGTTCATAACTCTTATAGGCAGAGCAGTGTACTTAGAGAAAACTGCATCTAAGCATTTCATAAAGTTTTATAGAAAAATGTTCTCTGGAAGTAAGAAGGTTTGGGTGGAGCTTGTCTATCTGAATAAGTTTGTTTCCCCCATCTAAGCATTTGCTATTGGAAATTATCTTGAAAAGTGATTCCTTTACTTTGAAGTTTTATTAAGGTATAAAATGTTCTGATTTCCAGAGCGTTGAACTAGCAGATGTGTGTTATAAATGACCTCTGTGGGTACCTACTCATCTGTTTATCTTGGTAGATAGACTTCAGGAGTGGTGGGTCAAACTGCTTCCAGCTTGCAATGGTTAGAGGGTTGCTGAGTTCAGTACATTTTTTTTCAGTACTGTGGGAAATCCCAGCCAGTTTTTAATGAGTGTTTCTGAAATTTACTGAAAGATTAGAAAATATACTTTCTTTTTTTTTAACCTGGTAGTATTACAATTTATACTAAAACTGCCTCTTGGAAAGGTCTGACCTCTTTTTGGTTTGCTGCTGAATTTTGGGCAATGTTCTGCAGGTGGTCTGTGTCATTTCTTCTCCACCTGCAGCTGTTGGGAAAGCCCATACAGAAACATGGAAGGAGATGGAAAGGTCAGAAACGCAGAGAAGGAGTGGCCAAATGTTTAAGATAAGGGATTGGGATCCTGGGCAGTTTACATCTTTCTTCATCAGGTTTAAACTGCTTTTAGAAAGCAGCCTGGGAGTGTTGAGGGATATGGTCTGTTCCTTAATGAGCTTGCCACTCATACATGACAGTGTGAGGGGAAATTACAGGAACATAAAATCAGAGAAACTTGGATTTGGAGACCTTTAGGATACGTCATAAAAGCCATTTAAATAAAAGCAAGGGCAATGACTGTAGGGAGGTTAAATCAGACAAGTTGCTTAGTAGACATAAAAACTTTGGTATTTCATATTTAGCAATAAAATTACACAAAAGTTAGTTCCTTGTGGGCTCTGGGTTTTTTCTCCTCATCCTCCTACCTCATAGTTTTTTGGATCCTTATATTTCTTCTGGGACTCTAAGTGGAAATCCTAAGTCAGGAAGAGGAAGCTTTTTAGTAGCCCCACTTCTTCCTCATCAGCTGTTCTCTGAGATGATTTCTTAAGTGCTGAAAGTGATGGACATGGTCATTACTGTAGCCTTTATTGTTTGAGACAACCTTTTGGGACTCAGTTTGTTATGCATGCCTCTTGCTGAATCATAATGAAAAACAGTGGATAATTTCAGCATCATTTGTAGGAAATAACTTGAGTGATACTCATTCAAAAATTTGCAAGCTGTTAATTTATTCTAAAAAAAAAAAAAAAAAATCTGAAATTCTCCAAACTGCAGCAGGTCTGCATGTTTCCTTACTGGTCCAACAGGCAAGCTTTTCTAAAACCTGCAGAAAATTTTAGGTACTCAGTTGAGATAAGAAAATGAATGTCTTTCATAAATGGGTGACACCTGAGAAAAATCTGTTGTGACTGGAAAATGTTTGTCTAAAGCAGACTGTTGAAAGACATGAGGATGTGACTTCTGAGGGATAGCACAGTGAAAGCCTTAATCTTGACTGAATGTTTTTTAGTAGGCACTCTTGCTATATCTGTGTATTTTCCAGGTACAGCTTGATGGTTTAGGAACCGTGCAACTTGTAACAAAGATGTTGTGGATCTGAGGTGATGTTTAGGTTCGTCTTTAAACTCTGCCATGTCTTCATTACTGTGGGAAATACACATTAAGAAATGTAGGATCAGCTGATGGAGAGTTTTTTTATTATTTGTGAGAAATTGTGTGGCATTTATTTTAGGGTTGAAATGCTGCATATCTAGAAAAGTTCTTTATTCCTTCATTTTGAATCCCACCCAAACAGAAGAATTCTCAGTTCATTTTCCTCCTTTTAGTAATAACCATGGAAACTGGTAAGGAGTTGTCCATATAAGATTGTTCTTAGTAACCAGTATGCCTCTAGTATAAAATGAACAATACTTTGTCTCAGACCCGAAGCTCATGACTAGCTAGCAAGGAAAGTTGTTCTTTCTGATGGACAGCACAATCTTTTCCAAATCAGGACTATGATTCAACTAGTTTGGTTACTGTAACTTGCCATACAGTTTCTTGTCTGATAAGCAATGGAAGTGCAACACATTGCTTTAAATACTAACATCTTGATCATGTGTTGTTTTCAACCACAGTACTCAGTGGGTCTTGTTATCAAGTATTAATTGATGCTGATGCTGTGCAGTGCCAAGTACAGGAAGCATGAAAGCTGTGTGGAGATTTAGAGGTGAATGAAGGGTAGGAGTAACAGGTGAATGCAGGCACAGGAATGGCCAGTCTGGTAGGCAGGAATTTCACTGTCAGTGGTATAACTGCTGATAAACAGGCTTTCAGATGTGAAGGTATGCACATATAGATGAGGGTGATGAAGAGTTTTGTTCTTACAGGAGACAAAAACCAGCAGCACTGAAAATGAGGAGCGATGGCATATTGAAAGAGTCTATAAACTTCCTACTCTGATATGTTGCATGGCAGCCTCATAGAGGGAATGTATGAATCTATTCCTATCTTTCCAGATACCTTCTCTCTAATAACTTTCAATCTACTTGGAACTAATCTTTACTTGGTACCTACTTAAAAATGCTTATTTGTGGACCTTTTCTTTTTTCTTTATGTTAGTGGAGTTTTGTTTTATGTTTTGACCTGGTGGTTGGAAAGATAGTGCCATTACTTCATATTTGCAACGTTGTCATTTTGCCTTGTATTTCAGAGAACATGAGTTACAAATTACAGGGTGTATTTCACAAGGGGAACTGCTAGTATTGGGTAAAGTTAACAGTTCATGCCTGTGTTGTAACTTAACTATAGGATTGTTTCATTTGGTGAGTCTTACTTTCAGGTGAGTTTTTAATGTCTGTGAGCAGCTTGGTGTAGCATGCCCATGCTATTCATCACGCTCATTAAAACATGGGAAGGGAATCTTGATGCCAGTATGGCCAAACATGTCTTGCAGCAACATGTGGTGGAATTCCTTGTGCAGCACACAGGTTTCTGAGATGGTTGCTGTTGATGGCTGGAGTGCAGCGCAGGCTGAGGAGTTCCAGAGCGTCCTGTGTGCAGAAGGGCCCTGTGTTAAGCTTGAATTCTTAAAATATTTTTGCTTTTTCTGATAGAAATAATAATTTATGAGGTTTCTGGTGAACCAGTGCTGAGGAAGTCTGTTCTCTCATAAGCTTTTCCTAAGGTTTTTCTTTGCAACTGAGCATTTAGTAAAGATGTTTATGAATTTTCTTCTTTGCTTAGGCCCAGATTAATGTTTTTAGGAATTCTGTAATTGAGTTCTGACCCCTCTAAAGTTGGGACATGTTTAAGCCTCTGCGTGCCAACCCAAAGCATTCCTTCTCATTCACACATCCCCAGTTGTAGTAACCTTAGAGGAGGATGTGAGGATGGGGAGATTCCTCGTGCAGGTCGTTAAGCTCTGGGTGGTCTTCTGGCTGTGCTCAAAAGGAAAATCAGTATTTGTTGTGCTTGTAGTAATAATTCCAATGTGTTACTTTCAGAGAAGTTTGAACAGGAACAGCAGGTCTCAAAACACACTATAAAAAAAATTTCATTCTTAGATTTATTTATTAGAATTGCCAGAGCAGATTCTGGTGTGTATGAGAGACCTTGTGATCTGAGTAAATCCCCTGTGCCATTGTTGATACCCACAGTGTGGTGTCACTTCAAGTAATTCAGGGCAGTTTAGTTCAGTCGCTCTAATTTCTCATTCAGAGAGAGGATGCAAATGGGTATTGAATAACTCTCATCCTAAGGAATAAATGATTATGCAGAATTATACTGCAGCAGAATAGATTTCTGTTCTGCAGCTCACATGTTCCGCAAGCTTGAAAATGCTTCTCAGAGTGAGTTGCTGTGAGAATTCAGCTCAGAAGTTCAAGATAATAACGGTGCAGGTTGTATTCTCAGTTTGCAGATTTGTGGGGTTTTGGCTGTTTGGGATCAGGCTTACTTAGGAATTTTTCTTAGAGTCGAGATCTTGGTGCAATTCAAATCAGATAAAGTTGCAAGCAGCACTAATGATCAAACCCAAGTATCATTGTCCTGTTAAAAATCACTGCATTTTGTTTTATGCTTATATTTCTGCTTTAAATACTTCAGTTTTTTTTATTTCTTCACAGCCTGAGGGAAATTTATTTTCTTAGCCTGTGAGCTCACATATTGCTGAAAATGAACTTAGGAGAAATGATTATGCTGGTGTTCATTTTCCATTCCCTCCCCTTCTTCTGCCAAGTGGGGGTTGTATTATTATTATTATTATTTTAAATTGAGATTTAACACGCCTCAGCGTATGCCTGTGCTGTTTGTTTGGGGTTTCTTGAGCTCAGTTTAAACTGACTTGCTTGGGGATGAGAAACAGAATAGCAGCAGTCATTCAGACCAAGATGCAGGCTGACAGGGAAGGTAATTGTCAGATGTATGTGAGAATGTGTTCTGGCAGTACATGTTTTAACTTCTTCGTCATGACAAAAGCTTCGCTGTGTCTCAAGGTCTTAAATGTTTGTACTGAGCAAAACAGAGGAACCTGGGGAGGCAGTTCAGATTAATTAGACACGTTAGAATTGTTTTCTCAGTGCTTAAAATTGTTGCTTGAGAGATATTTATGTTAGAAATTCCTTCCCTGACAGGCACAAATAAACGTTTATTGTAGGTGATGGTAAAGAGAGATGCCCCTGCAAGCTCTGGCATTTAATCTTTTACACAGAGTAAAGACATGGGTGTCCACTGTGCTGATTGTAAGCTCTAGGTCTGAAAAACGTTCCTGAAACTACCCTGGAGTTCCTGTCTTCTGGACACAGGCTGTCAGGGAATCTCCACGGTGCTGTAGGTGTCTGTGCTGCTTTGCAGAGGCAGAAGCTGGACTGTGCTCACGTGACACGAGCCGGTGGGCAGTGGAGTGAAATGCTGTCTTTTGTGTGTGTGCCCTGATTTCACCCACACCTTGGTGTCAGCACTGTCTGCCACAGCTCCAGTGCTGAGTTTGGCAGGTCTCAGTTGAAGATACTGTCATGTCATTTACCGAGAGCAAATTTTGTAGCTCCATTTTTTTGTGGTGGTAAAGAAATTAATGAAAACGGGGAGCTTTCTAACTTGATCATATAGCTGCTGCTGCTACCATGAGGCTTTCAGAGACCAAATCCTTCAAAAGCATCCAGGAGGCAGTTCCAGCCTGGATCCTGTAAGGGACAGCTGCTTGTTCTAAGTGACAGAACTAAGCTTTGTTGGAGCTTAGTTTGGAGCTTTGTTTGGTGGTTTTGTTAGGACTTGACCAAGAATTTCAGTTCATCTTGTCCTGGTGCAGATTTTAGAGGGTAGATCTTCAATGCAGCATTAGTTTGGGAAGTATGTCCCCACTATAGAGCCCTACTTGTGTGAGACTTGAGCTGAGGCTGTGATAGCTTGGTGGCACACCAAGCAGACAAGGTGGTGTTTGTTTTATTTGTGTGAACTCTTTCCAACTGGACTGTGTGTCCATCAGAGCAAGTATCAGCACTAGAGTGACCACACTGCGTGCTTTGGTCTGCCTTATTTCAGCTCATGATAACAAGTCCATCACCAGCAATTAGTAAAACACCAGTGACTCTTAAGGTATTTTACTAATTGCTGCCTCTCAGACCTTTTGGAGTAGGTTGCCACACCTTCTGTCAAAGAAAACCCAATTCCAGCATATGTATAAAAGAGGAGAGGAAAAAAAAGCAACACGAGAATTTTTCACTCCTTGCCTTACTGAAGGACTCACATTATGTAGCATTACACTCTGTTGTTTATATAGCCTGCTTTGTTTTCATTTGGGGATGTTCAAAGGGGACTTCAGTGTTGCAGTGAGATGTGCATGAACAGCTGACTGGGAGTTCAAAAGCATTTGTGTAGATTGAAAGCTGGTTTATTTTCCACGTGCCAAGAATCAGTTTTATTTAGATGAAACTAGATTATGGCATTGAAAACCCAACCGTATTAACATTCTTACATACAGCAAGCTGGGAAGTGATGTTACAGTTGAACTAATGTTAATTATACAAATAATTTTGCTCCATATTTTCTTAAGACTTTGGAAATGTTTTGTGATGCAGTAGAGTTGGGGAGTTATTATTCTGAGGGGAAAATAGAGTAGTAAATGAGTTAGGAATGAAGATACTTAACAAGGCATTTTCTTCACTTGGAAGCATGCTTAAAATTGATTAAATATTTGCTTTCAAGCATTTAATCTTCATCTCTGTGGCATGAACGTGCTACCTCTGTCTTTCTCCTTTGGGCTGGTTGTAAAACTCTATTCAGGCCTTTCTGGTGCCTTACATAATGGGTAATGCTATGGAGGATCAGCTTCCCTCTTTTGTTAAGGTCCTGCTTTTGTCCTGTTGTCCACTTGACATAGCCAGAAAGAAGGGCTAATGGTTGCTGAATAGTAACTTGTGAAGAATTTGAGGATTGGGCTTTTCAAACCCTGAGCCTGCCACTGTCATTTCTGATAATAATCTACTCCTTCTCTGCTGTTTAAAAACCAAAACAAAATAAGAAAAAAAAAAAATCCCTGTTCTGCATATCTGGGAAAAACAAAAGGAATTCTGTTGGGTTTATTATTGGAAAAAAAGGAAGATTGTTTCATAAGAAATATGGGATGTTTCCATTTAGGTATTTCAGATTTAACTCTCTTAAATTTCAGTGTTCAAATAGTGATTTATCAAAGATCTGGGATTAAAAAAGAAAAAGCTGGTGATTTTTGTGATTTTTTTTTTAAACTGTTCTCTACTCTGCAAAGGTACAACTGCAATACAGTTAAAAAGGAGGAAAAAAAGTTACCCTCTCCTTGCATCCAAGAACAGAGTACCTGTGTTTACACTATTGTAATAATACAGATTATTCCCATGTGAATATTTTAAAGTCTGCCTAGGGACCTACCTTATGTGTAGCTCTTTAATTCCAGGTAATCGATTGCCGTGTCAGAGATAATTTTAGAGTTTACTGGGTGTAGCCCTTGAAGCAAATTGCTGAAAGAGTGGAAAGTGGTTAGGAGGCACTACTACCCTGGGGAAAAGGGAAATTGCTGGATGGGAGTAGCCATTAATGAGAGCAGCTGTGAAGACACAAAAGCAAACCCCAAACCAAAACCCAGTGCAAACATCTTGAGGAACAGCTGTGGAGTTTCTCTTTTTTTGAGCTGGGCCCTGGGAAATTCCTTTTGGGAAGGAAAGTGTTAAGACTTGTTCTATTTTTGTGAGGCCAGTGTTTCATAAAGAACTGCAGGAGAAGTCACATGTAGCATTTCAGCTTTGATTACCTATTAAAAATACATACCTTGTTTGGCAGATTTCTTGCACTCAGATAACTTCTGATAGCATGATAGGACATGTTTTATTTACAGTAATGGACCCTGCTATCAAATTCTGTATGCTGCTCTATCCCAAAGATTGATTCCCACAGGCTTCAGCTTAAATATGCAGTGGTATCACATTCCTAGATGCGTGACAGAGAAGAGGCATGGACAGATGCCTACAGTGATCATACATTTGCTGCAGGTTTTGCATCCAGTAGGCAAATCTTGTCTGCAGAGGATGCTGTAAGAGGTGACCCATCCACTGCACCCTGTCAGGAGGTGGTTGTCTTGGGAATCAGTTGAGGTCCCTTCTTTGGAGCAGGGGAGTGGGGAAAGCATCCCTGAGGTGCCAGTGTTAACTCTGTTTCAAAGACCCTGCAAAACTAAATTAGTGTTTTCAGTGCCCCTAATTCCACTTTGGTAGGACAATTTTTTGCTTGCCTGCTGAGCACTGAGCCGTGTTGTTCCTCAGAAGTGTTTTGCTGCTAAGGCATAAACCACTGAAATAAATTCTTCCTCAGTACGTTGAGCCGCTCCTGGTATTTTCCTCCGGGAAGGATGTAGGCATAGCTGCCAGCTGTTGTTTGAAAGCGTCGCCACAGGATGGGGCTGTTGCACTGCCCAAACGTGGTCTGTCACCTCCAAGAACTGAGACCAAGCGCTGTTTTCAGTGCTAACCTGGAACTGCACTCCCGGCCCTTTCCTTTATTATTCACCAGTCCGTGTAGTGGGCCTCGAGCTTATCCACTTCCAGAGGGTAGGAAATTTGGAGTAAGGTGTTGTTGGCTTGCTAAGAGTAGATCAACTTTGTTTCTTTTAGAGGCAGCTTTGTACCATATGACAAGCCCAGGTAGTGAGGTAATAATTCACATAAAGGGGATTTGGTTCACGTATCACCGAATATGTTAAATATTAAATTGGGGGGGTGGGGGTAAGCCTTTATTAAATCCATATTTGTGTTTTAGAAATGTGCCAAGAAGTGTTCTAATGAAGCAGCACCTGGGGGTTAATAAATGATATCATGAATCCATTCTGATTGCCAAGAAAGATTTTAATAAAAGAAGCCATGCCCAGGGTTGACTGTTCATCCATGAGGAATAATTGTTTTGTTTCCATATTTCTTTTATTGGTTGGTTAAAACAAGTTTGCTTTTTAGCATCAAGTCATTTTTGGGTGTTCTGCATGTTTCTGTACCATTTGCACAAAGAGCTGGCCCTCGGTCTGCTGATTGTAGGAGGTGTTATTTTGATTGCATGAGGACCTTGCATCTTTTACTGCCTTTTACATTTATCTCTGTTATTTCTTCTCTTCCCCTCAAACATTCAGGGTGAAGTGAAGTCTGAAGAGGGGCCAGAATGGAATATACTGCGTGATGACTTCATGATGGGAGCATCTATGAAGGACTGGGACAAGGACAGTGATGGAGAGGGCAACAGTGAACAAGGAGGTGCTCTGAAACAGGAAGATGACAGTGACTGAATGAAACTGAAAACCATTCAAGATAGTGTTTTATCTTCTTAAGTTTGTTTGGATAAAAAGTCAGCATTCTGTGAATGTACAAGACTTGGAGAATACTTATTTTAAAAGAAAAAAAAAAAAGACTTACACAACCTTGGAGTGTTTTCTCCTCCATGTCAAACTTTTATTTAATATAGCTCCATTTGCTATACTGAAATCCTGAAATATTTTCCAAAACAAGTATAATTTTCAACATATTTCCAAAACATTTTGTACAGTCAAAATAGTGGCACTTGCCCAATGAGAGATAGATTTTGCCAAGGTCATTAAAAGTTTATACATTAGTCATGGCAATTGATGTATTAGTGTGCCTGCATTTCCAAATCACTGTTGCACTTTGAAAAGTTGTTGCAATTTGCAATAGAAATGGCTTACAATAAACACAGAAATGCCATCACCTTGTAAAGTTATCAGACTCCTATAGAGTCTTTACTACTTTGCCCAGAAAAAGTTCTGTAGATAATAAAGCAGAGTAACCATTCATGTGATAGTTCTGGTCTTGGAGCATTAGTTTGATTGGAGACAACTCTGTAAGCATAATTATTAAAGAAGAGACTTGACCCTACCAACTGGGTTTAGTATTTATATATGAGTATATATATGGTTTTTCCATTGCAAGTCTGAGATTGTATAAGCTAAGAGTCTGGTAGGACAGGAAAGAACACTCATTGCTATTGGTTTGACTGGGGAGGGAGAGCTTTTCTAGCAACATCACATAAAATGGTGTTCAGTGTTGCTTCATTTGCAGTTTTGGTGTTCTGGCCTTTTTCAGTGAGGAGCCGGAGCTCTGAGATTCATCCTGTGGGTTTAGTCAGCTCTAATGCCAGTTCCTCAGGTCTGCAAAGGGTCAAACAAGAGCCCTTCCTCTTGGGTGTGTGCCGTAACAGTAACAAATTTGGAAGACATCTGTCAGGGTAACACAATTGGCTTTGTTTAAGCTACAACAATTTCTCGTCAGTAGCTGTTGGTTGCAGAGGTGCAGAAACTGACACTCATAATAACAATATATTTTATGTGAGCATATGCATACAGAAGGAATTGTGTGGTGACTAAGGTGTTCTAAATGAGAGGCTGGGGTTGAATTCTGCTGCCTTTGCTATTCCAGACTGACTGTCTGATGCTGTGTCATTTGTTTAACTTTGCTATCACATTTCCCCATTTGCTATGTGAAGAAAAAGCCTTGGGACCTATTAATTGATACTTAAAATACATTGTACTGTTCTGTCCATTTCTACAGATGCCTTACATACAAACCTTCCTTTGTACCTGCTTATAGGCAAGATATGATTAGGAGCAACTTTGAAACTTTCAGTCTTCAGCATGGAAATATGCAGTAGGATTTAGATTTTTTTAACAAAGGCAGTTTGAACTTTGTGTGTGCTGCAGGATAAAAAATAGATAGAAAATGGCAGAGAAACCCATCCCAACAACTGGCAATCATTGTCTTATCCCTAGCCTATTCATCTGGTATATATTGTAGCATAATTCTTTGAGGAGAACTCAAAGCTAACAGCAGAAATGTTTAGATTTTCAAGCTGTTTTGAGTGTTAAACATATTAGATATCTGAGGAGACATTAGTTTGTGGCCTGATATTTATTATCACAAATGAAGGCATACACCCAAAATACCAAGTGGCAAAACCACAGAAGTTTGACATATGGTTATCCTGGCTTCTGAAGGCTCAACATCTGTACAGCTGTGCAGTGAGAGTCACCATCTCATTAGTGCAGTGCAAAAGTGCTGCAATGGGGTTTGAGTCTATGAAGCAGCATAACAGTCTAACCTGACACTGCTTTCTTTCTACAGAGTTCAGCTACTTTCTGTGGAAAAATTACATCAGCACCCTTAAATCTACAGTTGTTCTCTAGTTTCATATCAGCGGTTTCTTTCCATAATCAAACTTCTGGAAAATAATCTTAAGTTTTTCTTAAAACTGCGACGTCCTGAGGTGATTATTAAAAATTTCAGAATGCTTTCCAAATACGTTTAGAATACTTGGGTATTTATTTGTGCTTTTTGGAGTAATGTTTTGATTAAAGCACTGAAGTGTCTCTTGTGCATTTAAGAAAAATGTGGAATCTATCAATATTGCTAAAGATATTTTGAGCTTCCATTTCATTTAGAGTGCATAGCCTGGATGTGGAGAGCATTTCTTGCCTTTTAAGAAGCATAATACTTACATTTTTATGTATATTGAGTAGTTATTTAAATTTTATACTGTACCTTGTCTTTGCCTTGTCCTTTTTTTGTGCCATATGCCAAGAAGCTCCTAGAATTACTAAAATTGCTAACTACATATTTTGATTTTAATCTGCTTTATTTCACAAGTTTTGTTTTTGTTGACTAGCAGTTCAAAGGATCTTGTTTGGCCCAGGCACCTTCCAGTCTCTTCTCTGAGCTGCCCTACCCCCTTTTTCAGTAATGTTCTTCCCCTTCAATAGCTACCAAGAACAACCTTCAGCAGCTTTTCCCAGCAGAGTGCTCGCTCTGTTTTTCCTGCTCCCATGAATATCTCTGCTCAAGCAAAGCTGTGCTGCTGCCCTTCATTCCAGAGAGCATGAATCATCTCAACTTTGTATATTTCTGTACCTATCTATATAAAGCCAATAAGGATGGGGTGGTTCCAGTTTTGTTAGGCTTCAAGCCAATTCCAGAGTATGTAAAGTTTAATATTCTATGGATTGCACGCAAAGCAAGAGTTTTGTTTAATAAGAGAAGGCACAGGGTCAGCTCTTCCCCATGTCTCTTGTCCCCTGGTCTAATTTCTCTTCACATTAATTGTGCTAACTTTTTTTCAGCAAGGAAAGCATGAGTTGGCTTATGGAAAAACATAACTGTCTTGTCCCTGCTTTTCTTCAGCCTCCTGTTAGGGAAACACTTTGGGAGTGGTGATGGAATATGCTTGTTGTGCCTGATGCCACCGTACCACAGCATCTTCCCTGCTAAACCCTGGAGGGAAGAGCTCCTACTTCTGCAGCTGTGAGGCAGGTTCTCCTGGGTTCACAAGTTGAGCAGAACAACAGAGCTAGAAGCTGCTTAGTAGTGAAAATAGGGCTTTTTGTCTGATTTGTTTTAAAGAGAGAAATTAATTGTTTGGAGGCCATAAAAGTGTTTTGACTATCTGATGCTTCCAGAAGAAGGTGGTCTGTGGAGCTGCATCTGTTCGGAGCTGGCTCGGTAGCTGTCTCGAGGGAGGAAGGCAGAAGTCATCTGGCACAAAACACTCTGCACAACTGAAAATGACAAACTTCTCATTCTTATGAAATGAGTCCTGGCACAGTTAATATACACACAGAGCAGTCATCAGTGTTGTTCACTTCCAATCCCTGCAAATTGCTCAATGATTTCTTCAAGACTTGCTGAGGTAAGGAGTGAGAGGGCCAGGAGAAGGCTTGAGGTAGTGGAGACTCAGGATCATGTTACACAGATTGGGTCTTTGGGCTAAATAAGATGTTAAACTTGGGAGTCTAAGACCTCAGACACTGGAGGGGGTGGAAGATCCACCTCCAGATGGTGGAAGACTGTAGATTTCATTTACTGCTGTTCAAAAGCAGTAGCTTGTAACCTCTTGCAGCATGTAAACCTCAAATGTTTCACCTCTGTAAGTGATCTAGCAGATAAGGACTTTTTCTTAATCATTCTTTTTCAGACTTGTAGCAATGGCTGGTACTTCTTAGACAAAGCATTTTGTTGCTTTTCAGTTGCTTTTCTGTCTTAAGGGACATGTTGAAAATGAAACTGCAGTCAAACTGACCAACATGAAAGATCCTTGTGTTTGTGTAATGCTTCATCCTTTGGAACGATTTATTTTTGTTTAAATCCATGTGTTTAACCTGTTGGATACGAAATTGGTAAATGAATTAGGGCACTTTCATCAAGCTTTTGGATGTGAACTCATGAGCATGGGCAGCTTCCATGAGGCACTTTGGAAGGTAATTTTAGGAATACTCATAAAAAGCGTTATTTCTTCACAGTGCCTCAGTTGGTTCAATAGCCCATTCTCCCATGCCAGTGCATGAACTTTTGCAGCATTATTTTACAACATTTTCTTAGTGTTTCTTAACTCTGTGTTCAGTATATGTGGTGGTGTTAATTGTGAACTGCTAACCAGGATCAGCCTTGCACTGAGGTTTCGATACCACTAGGATTTCTTACAAACAGTGTTCTCAGAAGTAGCTGAATAATTAATAGAAACAGTTCACTTACAAGATGAACTGGTTACACTTCTTATCAGAAACTTCATGCATAATTTAGAAATGGTTAAATATAAAACCTGCTGATGTTATATTAATAGTTCTTTAAATCATCTGTTGTAGGCATGTGTGATCATAACTAGAAGGTAACGGGGGGTTGTTTGCCACAGTTTTAAGCCTGTTCAGATATTGAAGTACTTAAAGATTCCACTAGCCATTTATGAGCCCTTTATAAAGTGCATTTTGAATATAATCTTGGAGATTGTGACTTAAGGCCCTTGGCTATTCAATAACTCTGTTGCTTTGAACTTTGCTTTTCTATTCTGATTAAGGAGGACATTCCCATCTTGTTCAGATAGAAAAACAACTGTTGCTTGATTCAAGCAACACAATAGTGAAAAGCTTTCTTGATTGTGTGGATTTTGCATTGACTTTCAGGTTAAGTACAGTTTAGCTCAAGAGGATTTTCTTTGGGTTTTAAGTGATCCATAAATTGCAAGTTTTGTGGGCAATGAAACAGCCTTCTACTTAGGGTACCCTATGTCCAGGGGCAAGAACTGGCCTGTGTCGGTTTCAGGAAGGGTGCCTGAGGTCAGGCAGCTGAATGAGAACTGCCACTAGAGAGCTGAGTACGTGAGCTGTTGGTAATTGAGCCTTTGACATACCTGCCCATAGCAGCTTCACAGTCACACCTCACAGGGGGCTCGGGGCCGAAGGGCAATCAAACACACATTGTCAGCTTTTCCACCACGGGGTACCTCTGCATCCTCACTTGTAACCCCAATGAGTTTCAAAAGAGGTTCATATTGCACAATAGTATTGCTGCCGTAGTAGTGTAGTTCTGTACAAAAGGTAACAACAGTGTGGTTTTTGTATATGGTGGATTTTTTAGAGGAGTGAAGTATTTGACAGTACCTGAAATTTGGTACGTGCTTATGAAATAAATACTCATTAATTAAGAAAAGACTTCATAAAATTCTGAAGTGAGTGTCTCTTTATGATTAACGGAAAAAGACAAGATTTTTTCAGACAAGATCTTCAATTTAAGGACGCATTACTCAGCCAAAACAATGTATTGGACCGATATATAAACACACTTCCAGTATGAACATTGATCAAACTAATCCAGCCTGGGAGGATGATGTATTGATACTCATTTTTGTGGATTGTGTTAGCAAAGGGACCAGTCATACCTTGCAAGATGCTGAACATCTTTCTGACATTATAGCACTGCAACCAGCAGGTCAGACCAGGATTGCCAGTGCCACTGCTGTTCTCTCCATCTGCTGTGCTTTGTCTTTTCTTTTAAACTGCTGGAGTGTTCTTTTATTTTAAATTCTGGTGTCATTGCCTAAAATTAGAGAAATGAAATACATTTTATGTGAAGGAGATAGTTCAAGTAAGAAGGGAAATGTGTCTTTCTATGTCAGTGTTGTGCTTCCCAGACACAGACTGTTGTCTTCGATTCTCATTCACTTCAGTTGCTGTTGAAGCACATTGCTGGACTGCCTCATGATGAATTAATTGCTTTTGATTTTACAAGACTGCAGTGATGGGTTTGTGGACTCAGGTCCTTCTTGTGAGACCCTACTGGGTCTGATGCCCATTTTCAGCCAACATGTAGGCATTTCTACACTCTGATTTAACTGTTGATAAGGTGGGTGTTCAAATGACACTGAAATTTGTGAGAGGAGGCATTTCAGCTGTCAGTCTATATCCATGATGGGGAAGTTTAGAAACTGGTCCACAGAGCCCAGCTAAAACCAGGGGAGTAGGTTATTTTAATTGCAATCCTGTGTAAAAGAGCATCGATTCAAAAGAAGAAGATATTGAACACCTCTGCCACTCCACAGAGGTGGCCTGTTCAAGATGCAGCTCTAAAATAATCTGGATATGGATCAAAATTACTACTAACACAGAAATGGATCTTTCTGTTCTAATTCTAGATGGAGTCACCAAGCTCAAACCCTCTGGCTGGGAGGATGTAGTCTGATCAGCCATTCAGGAATACATTCATTGATTTCAGTAGCCGGGGATCGAAAATGGGTTTCAAAATGTGTAAGGCTGAGAGGCAAAGACCTCTGCACCAATCTGGTGAGTGCAGCACAAAAGCTTAGTACTGCGGGAGATTTGGTTTGGTTGTGAGTTTGGTTTTGTTTCGTGAGGTAATACGAAAAAATGCATTGCTTTCTGGAAGTTTTCTAGGATATTCTTGAACATGTGTTGCTTAAAAATCATTAGGAAAAAAACATTTCTGAAGCTGTGTTGGCTTATTAGAGCTTTTCTTTTGTGCAGACTGCACAGGCATCTTGTGAAGAAGTCAGATAGCCAGACCCAGAGCTATTTGTTTGTTGTAGCTGCAGAATATGATTTAAATATGGCATTACTGGCTGGCCCATTTTTGAAGTTGCTGTCAATTAATCTTGCTATACACATAATTTTCTTAAAACTTCAACAGTACAATCTGGGTGCACATTCTAACTTGAGTCACATGGTTTTAATTTGTTGAATAAACTCTAGTAGATGCTCTGTTAGGAATACAATATTTACAGATATCATTCGTGTGTTACTTAATGAGGTATAATCCAAGTCATCACCATGCAGTTCAGAAATAGAAGGCAACAGCTGTAATACTGAGAAGGAGATGCAGGTCACGAGTTCAAACCTTGAGATTAAAGGGATGACTTTTACCCTACTGTCTGTACTTTGTCATGCTTTCTATAAGTAGATGTCAAGGCCCTCTGGTTTATAAACTACTGAGCTTATATTTCTCTGTCTTATTTTAATTATTTTTATTTTTAGTTAGTGAATCTGATCATTTTCCTCTGCTGATATTTAAGACTTACTGACTTAAGTGGAAACAGGATTTCCTGTGGTGATTAAAACCACAGGTGCTAGGATTAAGGAAGGCCTTTTTTTCAGTGGCACATAGACTAAAAGTGGAATGATACAGAGAAGATTAGTGTGGCATCCTCAAGACTGACAAGGAGATTTGGGAAAGCACATGAGGAGTTCAGACTTCGGGAGGCGTAACCATGGGTGAACTTCTTTGGCAAAGTTTTTATGAAGACTTGACTCTTAACTGATTCAAAGATGGAAACTGTCTGTTGTAAGCAGAAACCTCTTTGGATGCAGCACTGATGTGTGCAGCCTTTATGGGAAATGTGTTTGTAGGACAGGGGATTTAGGCTATTAATGCTTCCCTAGACCCCCTAATGTCTAGCTGTGCTCTTTGGAGACAGGGTGCAACTTTACTGCAGAGAAGCTACTTTAGGATTGTAAAATCCAAGCCATATAATATGTGAAGAATAACATAGCACTGAAATACAGACTTATGGTGATGTCCCTTTCTGTCCCCTTTTTCCTCTTATCCATATGACTTTTTTTCCCCTTTTCTTCAGATTTTAGTCATTCTGGCTTGTGGTGTCCTGTCTAAAGTTTCAGTGTTGTAGTTGTTTTGGGGTTTTTTTTGGCAGTCTTTGGTAGAGTTTTTTTGGGGGTAATGGCATTCTAGATGCCTTTTATTAAGGTACAGTTTTAGACACAGACTATACCCTGCTGTGTGGACATTACAACTTTGCATTCTTACTTGATGGTGGAGATGATACCATGCCATAAGTTCACAGAGATGACACCTGGATGGTTTTTTGGATCAGATCCTGTTGACTACTCTTTGACTTTCCACTGAAGTTATTCAAACTATGTGTAGGAATTAAAACTTTGTAAATATATATAGATATGTATGTACGAATACTGATATTTATAAATAAACAAAAATGTGAGTCCATCTATAAATATATATAAAAATGAAAGTTCTTATTCCTGTTATATATTTTATATTTGTTCTATGTAGATATAAAATGAGTTCTGGTTCACACAAATAAGTTCTCTCTCTATATATATATCAGAAACATACCTTTGATTTGCAAGTTGACAAGTAGTTACTTATGTATATATGGGTAGCAGTCTTGCGTGTCAAACAGCATGTTCTATAAAGTAGCCTTTATCTTCTGGAACATGAGTGCTGCAGGAATGGGCTGTGGTTGTGTGAAATACAATCCTGGGGCAGTGGGGCTGCTTGTGTTAGTAAGGTCAGCAGGGTTTGCTCTCAAATTCATCCAGGCGTTACAGCACACTCTAATGAAATGTGCAGCACAGAGGTATGGGCTTCTACTTCACTAAGGATAATAAACAGTAAAATCTAAGGTTTTATTATAGTATATATTACAATTTTCCATTATTTGTCATCTCCTCTTTGCCTCACCTTTATTAGGTGCCACCTTGGCTCTCCGAGTTGAACCTTTATACGTGTATTTTTATAAAAAGGAGAATTCACAGGTTTTTTTTCCCTAGCACCCTGCATCAGAATGACCGAGATTCTACACGACCACAGTTATGGCTGCAGATTTCTGTGTGTGCCACAAAGAATTAATTGTGCAATCATCCTACGCTCGTCATCAGTGTGAGAATTTACAAAAGTCACCTCTTAACTTTTAAAAGTTATTCCTCTTCCAACAATGTTCTTTAGTTTATGAAATGTGACCAGCCACCTTACTTAATGACCTGGTCGTCAGCAGTTTTAGAAAGATTATTGCCTTTGTATTTTGCACAGCGCATTTGCGTATAACCAAAACAATCTAAAAAGAAACCACAAATTGTAAAATCCTGACCACGTAATTTTTAGCTTAATAGGAAACATGAAACCTTTACATTTAGTGAAGTAACTTTCCAGGTGTCCCTGTTTTTCTAATAAACAGTTACTGTTTATTAAAAAAAAAATGAATATGTAAAAAAGACAGTATTGTATTGAATTAAAAGCTCCAAAACAGATAAGTTCTGTTCTTTCCCCATATGCACGCTAAGGGCCCATTCCTACTTTTCGACTTACAAAGCTTCCACTGACAGCAGCCCCACAGGACAAGGCCATTTCATAGAGGCACAGGGAAGAGATAAGTGTAAGCTGAGTTAACCCTCAGTGTCTGTTCAAAATCCTAGCAGCTTTTGAAACTAACAGGTAGTTATCAATAAAAGCTATTTTGAAATGAATGAAAACTGAAAAGCTTTGCAAGGCAAAATACAAAGCCATAATTGGGATAATGTATCAGTCACAAAAATTAACAGTAGAATGTAGAAGCTGGATTACCTGTGCAAAGGATCACGTTATAATTGAATTCTGATGATATCACACTTTATCCAGTTTTGTAGAATGCCTGCAGTTTGGTTCTGGCATTTCTGACAATTTTTGATTGCCTCTTCTGTGTGTTCCTCACTCTAGCAAGGTAAAAACGGCACCTGTTTGAGTCTAGTTTCCAGGGCTTCTGTGGCAAACAGCTTCCTTAAATGTGCAGGGGGGAGATTTTAGAAGTAAGATCAGGTCTATCATGGTGTATATGTTCCAAGTATTTTCCATTTAAATTACATAATGGAAAATTGATGTTTATGGATGTGGATGTGTATTTGAATGATTTGGCTAGCAGGTAGGTGTCCCTTCCTAGAGCAAACTGGAGCAGCTCAGGCATGTGTGGTGGGCTTCTGCAGCTGCTGGGGATTTAGCCCAAGTGGCCAGGGCTTTTGGAATGGTGTATGCATGCCCAGGAAGTTCTGCATGGCAAAAACATCACCATGGTAACGTCGGGAAGTTTAAGGGGAATCCAGCTTTGTTGCAGTCGTAAGGCAAAATGGAGATAGGCACCCTATGTCACACTAAAAGGGTCAGAAGAGAAGCAAAGGGTTTTTCTCAGATGAGAACAAACCCAAGATTTATCTTAATTCCTTTTTTTTCCTAGATGGTCTAAAAGACACTGAGGAATCATTGCCAAATCGGAAGGAATCTCAGCAACTTTCGAAATCTAGTTGGACTGGTTTGCTGTCAGCCTGGCTGGCCTCTGGCAGCTTACACGGAGCATTTCTCTGGAGCTTGCACCTCATGCAGCTCCATGGGCAGCCTGGCCAGCTGGGCACTGAACACATGGGAGTTGACGGCCTCCAGCAAGGCATCCCTAAGGCTTCAGGATTTGTCAAAGACACTGCAAAGTTTGGGTTGGCTGGTTTGGTTTGGTTTGGTTTGTTTGGGGTTTTTTTCCCACCAATAATAAACTTGCAAAGATCAAAACAATTCGTAACCTGGGGGGTTGTATCTCCAGAGGGATCCTGAGAGATAGTGGGAAGTTCCCTGCATGAGGAGGGTGTCCAGCGCTGTTCCAGTCACTGCTCTGAAGCCCTTGAGGTGAGTGGTATGCAGAGCCAAGTGTTACAGGGCCATAGTTGCTGTATAAGGAATTTCTTCATGGCTTCAGCTGTAGCTTTTGGAGGAAATAATTTAATAACCCTTTTCTTTAGAAGTATTTGCGTTTGAGGTACCTCATGTAACAGAGCTGATTCCTCAGCTGGTTAGCAGCGGAGCTGTGAGATGTAACAGCTCAAGGAACTGTCCCCTTGGTTTTGTACAGGTGTGCTGCAGAAGTGAAACCAGCTGAGTCTACATGTTGAGCTTGCTTGTTTATTTGAGTAATTTTGGAAACATTGCCATTCCTGACACTGCAGCTGTGTTTTTGAGGTCAGTAGGAGCAGGACATTGACATGTACAGCAGTAAAAGAGTGATGTTGTGGCAGAGACGTTTAATCTGGCCTTGCAGGAATTCATGGATTTAAGTGGAAAGCACTATTAACTCTTGCATCGTGAGGATGCAAGCTCGGTTGTGTGTGCAGGGCTGTACATACACACATGCTGTTAAAAAATGAAGAGTAAGTTTACTTTCAGAGTCTGTGTGTGTACACATACCTGTCAAAAACATATTTTCTTAACTCCTCCATCTCTTGGAGAACGTCATCGTTGCTGGTACCCACAGCAGTACGAGGTTAGCTGGCTGTGTTGGTGCAAGATTCCCCTGCAGCAGAGCCCTGCCAAGGCAAACAGCATGTGGCAGCTCCGTGCTGCTGGGTGCCTCATCACCCCAGCACACAGCCACAGCTGCTTGGAGGAAGCACTTTGCCTCACGGGGAAGGAAAAACTCACATTTAATTTGGGGTCTGGTGATCTCCAGCTCTGGAAAACAGGTGAACATTTTGCAGAAAGAAGAATATTCCTGAGGTGTGGTCAGCTGGAGAAAGTCTTCGGTGGTGTTTGGCTGGTATGTGTTTGACATGATTCTCAGTGTGCTTCCAGGCCCCAGTCATCCTACCTCCTTTCTCTTGTGTGTGTTACTGGTAATACTACTGGCAATGGCCGAGCTGCTCTTTGGAACACCTATGGCCCTTTGAGTACCTCTTCTACATCTTCCTTCACCTCTGAAAATAGAGGCTCTTCAGAAACAGCCTTGCCCCACTTAGGATGATGTTATTGGAAACTTCTGGCAAGTAAAACCTGTGATAAGTTAATTCAAAAGGGAATGTAGGGCTAAAATGGGTGAGAGTAAAGAAACAGGCTACTTGATCACTTTTTAAAGTTAATGTACAGCAGTGATAAATGAACTGTAAAGGAAAAGCTTTATGGCATTAAGTTGAGGGATGCCTAGTAGACTGTAGAGTGATTTCCCTAGGGCAGAGTAGGGTATGGATGGAGCCTGTGATGTTTGTTGTGGCCAAAAGAGGCAGCGGAAAAATTGAATTACAGGCATAGCCGAAGCATTTGGGGCTTGAGAGTTTCTGTCAAGTGCCTATGAGGATGTATTTGCACGCTTTTGACAGGAGAGGAGACCTCGGCGAAGGAGCAAATCCTCCTCTGTCGTCTCTCCCTCCTTGGCCGGTAGTGCCGATTACCAAGGTGTCCGGGAAGCAGCGAGAATTGCCCAAAACACGCTTGGAAGTGAAACTGAGGGAACTGAGTGAAACTGAGTGCCGAGGAACGTTCTGTGACAGAGCAGCGGGCAGAGCCGCCCCGCAACCTTGAACAGGAACGCGTCTGAGCAGTGTCCAGAAGGCGTGTTATTCTTCCTCTAACGCCAGAGCGCTATTTGGCCCAATTACTTTAATAATAGGTGCAAGAAGCACTAAAGTCTTTATTTGAAAAAGAAATAAAATAAAAGCCTGGCAGGACTTGCTTTTTCTTTTCGGCTCCGGGCTGCCTCCCCTCTGCTCGTCCCGGCGTGAGGCACCTCGGCAGCGGCCGGGCTGCGGCGAATCCCTCGCCGGTGGCGCGGAGGGGAATAAATAGCCGGGCGGCGGCGCGGAGCCCTCCGCTCCCGCAGCCCCTCCACGTCACTTCGCAGCGAGGCGAGCACGTGGGGCGGGGAGATGGTATAAATCTCCCTCTCCCTGCGCGGCCGTGATGTTATCTGCTGGCACCCGTCCCCTCCGCGCAGGGAGAGCCGAGGGGCCGGGGGCGGCAGGCGGGGGGCGCCGGGCGGAGCGCTAGAGCCGCAGGGGACGGGGCCAGCCCCAGCCCCAGCCCCGCGGGGGTCGCCGGCGGGGGGGGGAACAGAGCGGCGCTGCGCTGCGGCCAGCCCCGGGCGGCCGGCTCCGCGCCTGCGACCCGCGGGAGGCTGCCGGGGCGCGGCGGCGCTGCCTCGCTGACTGCGGCGCGGGCTCGGCGTTCGGGAAGGAGGAGGATACTTGTG
>VZTJ01000753.1:1704856-1719545 GCA_013397795.1 Orthonyx spaldingii
AAAAAAAAAAAAAGAGGGTACAAATGCTCTGTGCTGACCAAATCCACTTAGAGTGATTAATAATCATAACGACGTGCCTTTTTGTTTTGGTGGTGAAGCTTAAGTGCATAGAAAAAAGAAGCAAGAAAAAGCACTGCACTGCCTTAAAAGAATCTAGATCATCATCATACCGAGGAAAGTGAAATACCAGAAGCAGAAAATAACTTCACCGTTCACATAACCAAACCCCAGTCCCTAGTCATTTCATTTAGCTCGCTTCCCTCCCCCACCACTTGATGCCCTATATGCTTGCTGTCTGTTTCTCAAAAGCACATAGCTCTTGCTTAAATAGATAATTCAGCCATCTTGGTAACTTTATCCTAGAGTTTCTAATTGCATTTTCCCCTTATTTATTTTTAGTTTAGCAAGTTGTAGCTTTGGGGCTTGCTCCGTCTTGCATGTGATAGTCCTAGGATGCCAGCCAAGGTATCTGAACCCCACGCTCCGTGCAGCTGCCTCCCTTTCTTCCTTTAGTCTTAAATGACAACATCAGGTATAGGACATCCTGGCAGTCAGAGCCATTTTATTATGGTAATTATGGCACCATCCTTAATAGCCATGATAAATACACTCCACCCTTGTTACCCTTGGGGAAGAAATACTTTCTTTTTTTAAAAAAACCTGTGTATTTGGAGCCAAGTGGGTATGAGCAGAGCGGTTCACTGTAATTCATAGCCATGGCAAGAACACAGAAGTCATGCTTGTTTTCCACGTTGATGTACTGTATTATTTTGCTGGTGGTTTTGGTAGAAGTCAGCACTTCTTTTTGAGACCTATTAGATCATACCCTTGGGCAGAGGAGCACCTACGGGCAAAGGTTAGGAAGAGCTATAGCAGTGTCCTGGCTTGGGGAGTTGATCCCATAGCAGAGAGTCTCTGAGAATTGTGAAGTGCATCCGTCCTGAGCACATCTGTCTGCTCTCCTTGCTTCTCTCTAAAATGCAGCTGCATACTTTCCAGAAAATTAAAATATCTGTGGTATGTGACTTGGATGGTATTGACAAAAGAGCATCTATTTTTAAAACGTTGTCAGGGTCCAGATTTGTTGTGAAGTATCAATAGAGGCTTCGGAAGAGCAAAGTAGATTGCAGGTATCTACCAACAGAGTGCATCAGACGTTTGGGATCCGAGGGCCAGTTAGCAGCAGATCCAGCACTACTGTGCGAGGGCTGTCGCTAACATCACAGTAAGTAGGTTAACTGTTTTTCCACTGCTCTCTAGTTATGCTGGATAGAGCGAACCTTTCCAAAAAAGACAGTAAGGAAGAAATCGCTCCACCATATTTTAAAGGAAGAAATTGAAAGTGCAGCTCTGGCAGCCACGGGGACTTTCTCCTAGGCATCTTGGAGTGGATTTTTTTAACTCTAGAGTGTCTGCTGTGTTGGAGAGAGGCAGGAGGGAGAAGGGGATCAATGTGAATGCACTGGAGGTCAAAAGCTGCTGGAAGGCAGGCATGGGAAAGATCAGTGGTTCAGTTTTTACCGCAAGTTGTTAGCGTTCAGTAACTGACTACAACCCAAGTATTACAAATATGCTCTAATTATACTCATAGTCAGCAGTATATCACTGCAGATCGCTGATAGGTCTTCGTGGGGCATTTTGTAAAGTTCAGACTAAATATTTTTAGCAATGAGGAGATTTAAAAGGAAAACTATAAGAGATATTGTATATACCCTAAGGCATATTTTGTCTTAAATATTATCCTTGGCCAACTGTACTATATAAATACAGTAAATATGAATAGAACTGGCAAGATGCCAATCTCCTGGGATGAATTTTAGTCAAGAAGGTATTTATGGGATATAAATAATACTGTGTCAACATTTAAAGAAGGGATCTGATTAGTTTTGAAATTATTAATATTAATCTTTTCACATGCTGTTAGTTTAAGGCTCAAACTAAAGTTATGCTAAGGTTTACTGATAGTTTGCACTGAGGAAGTAAGGGGGCATGTGGCTTGAGAGTCCACTTGAGGTTAAGGACACATCGGGATATAGGTGGAAATTCAGCGAGTCAGGGACTGATTGACCCAAAAGCAACAGATGCGAAAGAAGTGGCAGAAAAAAATACTACAAAGACGTTTGGGAAAAACGGAAAACTTCTGTCTGTCAAACATGCCTTGTGCTCAGGACAGTGCACATCTGTATGAGTCTGAATCTCTCTTAAGTCTAGGTGGCAGTCAGAATTTGACGTTTTTCAGAGCAGTTTAAAGAGGAAGGTGGGATATGGTGCTTTCTGAGCATGACATCAGAGAGTTCTTGGGAATTGTGTGCCTAAGCAAAGTTACCTGAGTAAATGTTAAAACTGTTTACTGTGAATGCTTCATCACATTAGAAGCTTATTACTTACCAGTTCTTAGTTGAATATCTGGGGCCTGATACTTAAGCTAAGTGATGATTGCCGTTGCACTGAGAGTAAACAGAAATTTAATGCCAACACAATTAAGGATTGTGACTGATAATGCTAATGAATAACTGACATACTTGAGAAAAACAGTATGTATTTGGACACAGATGTACACATGTGCATCTGAGAAAAACACATGTATCTGGAAGCAGGGGTCCATTCTGTCATCTTTATTCAGAGCAATTTATACCACAGCCTGTGAACTGGTATGTAGTGATGGCTTAAGGCCAGTGCAGGTAAATTTTTAAGTTTTTTGCATTCTTGAAGATAGGTTTAATAAGTACTCATTAGCCTAAGAAAACACAGTTCTTCTGGGTTTGGGCCTGGTTTTTCATGTGTTTTAAGCTACCTTAGTGTGAAGGAGCCTTCACGGGTTCCAGCCTGCACTGGTTGTTAGGATTAGTCTTCTCAGGAGCTCTGTCCCATGAATATTGCTTTACACACGCCATCATTCTGCTGAATATTTCCCCCATAAAAGACAACATTATAAGCTGACACAGCACAATGACATGCTTCTACTTTATCAACAAGGACTCAATTTACCAGCAATTACACATATGTGGGTTCCTTGTCTTCAGGGCACCAGGACTGCTCCTGCAGACGGCTCCCAGCACTGACTGCATCATTACCACAATGTTAACAGCTCACGTGTGTTTGCATTTAGTGTAACACAGAGCCTGATCTGTCAGGTTTTCCCATGTTATTAATGATATGGAAACAGACTCAGGAGGAACAACTTATTTTAAAACTTTCTAGCTATGCTGGAGCTATGGCTGTGCTCTGGAGCACCTCTTTTAGGCAGAGATGTTTGCCAGGCATAGTCTCTGCATTGCAGAGAGGATCTGAAGCAGTGTGAAGGCTTTTCCAAGGAGAGACATGGGGGGAACAGTTCCTTATTCCTTGTTCATGAATGACACTTCATGGGATCTTCGTGGGTGGAAAACCCCGAGAAATTGCAAATGGCTTTAGAAAGGCACAGGGTAATTTTCTAGACAGTAGTCCTCTGCATACTGAGAGGGATAATAAAATAACATGCTCTGGTGCACTAATGAAGGGCAGCACCACATGTGTTTCCTGCCTGGCTTCTGAATCACCAGCCACTTTTACTGTAAGCAGGGTGCCAAGCTGGGAAGCAGGGGGGAAGGTCCAAGGAATGATACATGGTCCTTGAATTTCTTCCAGAGAATGAAGCCCACAGAAAAGCTAAATATCCATGACCCCTCTCTTTAACACTGCAAGGTCAGATGAGCTACAAGACAGAAATACAGGGCTGTATTACCAAGTCGTTTCCATAACCCTCCTGGAATTTCTGTCTTGTGTCTGTTTTAAAGAGGCACTTTTCTCTGTAGTGTGGTGAGTGGGAAGGTTTGATGGAATCATTTAGGTTGGAAAAGACTTTTAACTGTCTTCTGAATACAACTGTTAACCTATCACTGTGAAGTTCAGCACTAAGCCATGTCCCTAAGTGCCACATCTGTACTTCTAAATACCTCCACGGATGGTGACTCAACCACTTCCCAAGCCTGTTCCAATGCTTGAAAGCCCTTTTGGTGCATATGCAGGAGTGCTACTGCTGCTCACCACCCTCCAGCCATTGACAGTGTGTTTTATAGTCCCAGAGACCCTTCTGGAAATATGCCCTTGTCTTCTGCTCACAGCTGAAGATGTGCAGGGAGTGCCCAGAGCTTGTGCTGCTCTTGCTGGCTCTACCTGCAGGACTAATGCAAGTAGGTGACTGAGTGAAGAAAGCAGAGCATCGTCTTCATTATATACTGCTTTTAGCCTTGCTCCTCTTTGGTGCTCTGCATGAAAACTGTAGTGGTCACCAGGATGGCTGTGTTACTTCGAAGTTACTACTTCCAATATTTTGCTGTCAGTTTGAGATTCATGTCTGCACCAGAGCTGAGCAAAAGGATCAGTGAGAGAACTGGCTGTCATTCTCAGTGAGCTTCTTCAGCACAGCCCTGAAACACCCACAGAGCTTCACACACATGAACAGACTCATTAGCATTAAGGCCCTGTGTATGCCTAATTAGCTTCCTGAGCTGGGGCCCGGTTTATGGTGCGTTTGCAGGGATGAACAAAGCCAGACAGTTCAAATCCCTCTCACTGTGTTGAAATCTGTCATTTGGGCTTGGGATCCCAGTGAGAAGGAAATGCTTTGCAGCATGTTTTAGAGAGGAAAGAAGAAACTCTTCAGTGATCCTGAAGAAGGCTGACCCTGTTGGGCAGCTGGCTCCTTTTGCCTTTGCACTGATGTGCTAGACTGCTCCTGTATTACAGATAAAGAGAGAAACCCCAGGGTATGGTGACAAAACGAGTCATGAGTGAAGGCACACAAATGTTTCCGTTCCTGTTGTGAAACCACATGCAGCACGTTCTCAAGCAGGCAGCTTTTAGCTTGAGGATGATATGCTCCCCAGGTATTATTTAATGAAATAATGTGTTACGGATGTTTCTGCTGATTTGTTTAGATTAGAAGGGTTGGTTTGGTCATTTGTTTAGGGAAAGCTTGCACCCTGTCTTCCACCACAGGCTGTTGCTTGCTTCCCCTTCAGTCCGTGCTGCAGATAGTCAGTGCCTAGCTCCAGCATCACTGTCAGTTGGCTTCCTGCAGTAGTCAATCTGAATCAGCAATGTTTCTTCTTAAAACATCTCCCCCGTGCTTGTCCTTGCTGTCTGTGCTGTGTTAAGTGATTGCAGCTGGGCACCCAACTGTACAAGACATACAGCTGCAAGGTATAGAGGAGAAACTCAAAGATTTGTCTGTAACAAGACAATAAAATGTTGGGAAAAAAACCCCTTAGTGTCAAGGGTTGTGTTTTATCTCCTTCCAGTGTGACCAGTTGTGTTTGAATTTAAGAATGACTGATGAGGCAGTTCAGTACTGTAGTTCTCTTAGCTCAAATGGTACAGGATTGGCTTTGTAGAAATGAAGTGCTAGACCTGGCTTTGTTAGACCTGTCTGGTCTTTATAGTTTTTTACATGTTTTTGGTGCTCTGCAAGTTGGTCTACAGTAGAGAAGTTGCTTCTTTGGTTAAAATAGCATTCTTTATAACAATCAGGTTTTCCAGAGGGAACATGACAGTTCATACCACTTGGAAAGCTGCTGGCTCCTTGCAGTGGAGGTCATGTTGGATGAGTTTAGGCAGCTGTGCAGAGAGACTACTTGCTCACTGCGAAGAGACAGGCTCCACTGAAATACATCTTGTGTTGTTGGTTGGGCTCTCTGGCATCCATCATCCTGATTTCCAGGAGATGCTGGACCTCACAGGCTTCCCAGCATCAGATTTGTGGCAGAGTGTGGAGACAATATTCCCTTGTTCAGGTTTTAATTTGGACAAAGAGTGAAGAGTGCTTCTAATTTCATGTGTGATGCTGATTGACATATTCAGGATCTTAACTGTAGAGGTGAGCTTTTCCCCTCTGAATCTCCTTTAGGGAGGGAACCACTTTTTGTTGTTACATAATACTTAGTACAGTGTGATCCTGATTTCAGGTTATTAAAAATAACTGTATAAATCATAAAATATAAGTTGACCTCATAGCTGACTCTGCTTTGAGCTGGAGGTTGGACTTCCAACATGAATTAACCTGTAGTCCTTGTAATACTACATTTTAATACAAGGAAAACAATGCCTTGTATTTCAGCTTCCACAGGGTGGTCTTGATTCAAGTATCACCACATTTCTAAAGATGTGCTGTTTTCTGTCAGTCTTGGATTGGTCACTCTGATGTAGCTGTCTTGCACCAAAATATTCCTGTTCTTCTCTCCCTCTGCATACGGTTTTATTTTGCTTTTCTTGCTTGAATGTTGCTTTTCAAATAGGCATGGTAAGTTGCATGAAAATAGACTACTGTATTGGACTTCAGCAAAAGCTGTGGCATAGTTTTAGGCAAACTGAGGAGGGGCGGGGAAAGAAAATGTTGTGATACTGACCTTTCACTTTGCATGTTTGGCTCCTTCCCATCGTATCTAACCCACACTGCACTGACAAATACCGCATCTGTCTTGACAGGCAAGTTCACAAATAACCATTCATTCATAACTTGGAGCTGCCGTAAGACTCCTTATGGGTTGCTTAATCTGACAGTTGTGCATTTGAGCAGGGACTTTGAAGCAAAGGCTTTGTAGAATGACCGTGAGTTCAGTCTGACTTTGTGAAAGCTAAGAGGGAGGTCTTGTGTGAAAGAGGATACTGTACTTGAGGGTGTGTTGCGTGTGTGCATGCGTGCACACACGTGCGTGCATACATTTCAGACTATTAAAACATTTGTTGTTGCCAAAGCCTGAATTGGAATGTTCTGGGAAAGATAATTTAATTTTTAGCTTCTGGATTCATTTCAGTGATGGTAATTTCAACACTTCCTGGGGAGAGTCTATCAGTGGTTATGTGCATCAAATGCAGCAGTAAATCTGTCATTCTTTCCGTTTCAGTTTTTCAGGCTTACAACTTCGTTATTTTTCCCTGTTTGGCTGGTGCTAGTATCCAATGTTTTCCCTGGCTTCATCTCTTTTAAACCCCTGCTTTGAATTTTAAAAGGCAAGCTAAGCCTGTTGAAGTTCCTTCTCTTACTTGTTTTTGTTTACTTATAGCATTTGCAATTCAGCAGCTAGCTCAGCTGAAATAGTGATGGTAATATATCTTTACCATAGTGATGATTGAAAGATAGGAATCAGAACATGTTGGTTTTCATTCCTTGGGGTGGAAAAAAAAAACCAGTCCACAAAATCCCCCAACCCTGTGGGTGAACTTTGTACTCACAAGGCTGAAAAACTAATAGGTGTTAGCAGCACTGACTCTTTCGAAGTGGTCAGAGAGTACCTCTCAATCACATATTTGATGAAGGCTTCTGCACAATAGCACTTATTAATGAGCCCGCAGTTGTGTTTACAACTGATCTCCAGTACCCCATATTGAGAGAGTGGTCCTTGCTTGTTTGAGTGGGCATTGTCCAGTATGTATAAAATTTCTTCTTTTGGGCTTTGGGGAAACAGTCATAAAGATCTCTAGGACTGCAAAGATGTACTCTTGGAGGAAGAACACCTGCAAAACTTCTCATCTTTCCAAATGATGTGTAGAAACAATGCTGCAAATTTAGGCTCTTCAGATGCAGCAGTGGGTTGAAACAATGGCACAAGTGGCCGTCAGGGCCTGGTGTTCACCAGAGCCTGTGACAGGCTTCTGCTTCTTGTCCCACCTCTGCTTGGTCTCACGTGTGGCCCAGACTAGCAAAGCTGAGAGACATCTCTGCACTCCCTGACTGTGGAGGGGCGGCTCTGCCCTTTGCATCACAGTTCCTGGCCTTTGTGCTTTCAGAGTTTGGTGCAGGAATTGATCCAACTGACTGCAGAGTAGTTAAACAGAGCACTTAATGAATGCGTAGTAAGCAAGATATATGGATGCCAAGGTTCAGGTCCACTGACATGTGCAGTACTGGCGGTTCATTTCTTCCTTCAAATGCCTGCAGGGGGTATAAGGGATATTTGCCTTCAGGGAAGGATAAATGCAATATTGTATTCTCCAACATGATAGGACATTGTGAAGAGTCTGGAGATGTGTTGGATCTATGCAGATCATTGATGTTCTCATTCTCGCCCAATCTCCAAGAGATCCAACCCAGTTTTCTTGGCTGTTGCAGTTGGCTCTGGGCCTCCCTGGCAGAGCAAGGGCTGTGTATGTCTTGTGCCAATCCCTGCTTTATGCTCAGACTTTTTTTGATGCACACTTTGGAAGTGAAGTAGCCACATTTCAACATTGAGGTTTGCTGAAAGATGTTGTGCTTGTTGCGTGTTTATTCAGCCTACAATGGCAGGCTATTGCAGCAGACACACATCTCTAGGTCTGTGAGTGGGGAACAAGTTCCAGCTTTCTTGAAAGTCAATCTGCTGTTCTGATCTGGTGGTGTGATAGGATCTGAGAGGCTCCCTGCCAGGATATACAGTTTGCAAAGAAAGGGAGCTAAGCAAGCAGCTTTGGCTCGGTTTGGATGGACTCGGAACAGATTGTTGGGGGCCTGCCCTTTCTCTCCCTCTTTGAATCTGGATTCCCCCATTCCAGCTTGCATTTTTCCCTGATGCTAGGAGCCATGTATTTGGAAGTTTTATATTCCCCTTGCTAATCAGGGAAGAAAAGAGCACCAAAATAATCTAGAAAAAGAAATCTTTATAAAGGTGTCCAGAGTCTGAGTTACAACAATATCATGTGTCTGAAGGAAATTACCTTCTTCCAAGCTGCAGTCCCATTATTTACCCACTTTATTGGGAGACCTGATTTTCTCTGGCTGGAAGTGTATTTGTTGAGGTAGAGTCTGGAAAGGAATCTGCCTCATGCACACTTGCCACTGGGCCAGCTATACATATGATACAGTCAAATCTTTCAGTTTTTCTGCCTTTTGAGAGTATGTTCCCCAGATTAAGGGCCCTAGTCCAAAGCCTGCTGAAAATGCTGGAAGTCTTTCCACTGGCTGCAGAAGTCTTTGGTCAGGTGTTAAGTGTCATTCCTTTGTTTCAGGGAATGGCCACGTCTCCAAGATTTATTGGGGTGTATTTCTGTAATGTGGTGCTTTCCCCTTTACTGAGTTGCCACTGGAGACATTCTTCTCTATAAGGCCCTGAAAAACAAAGACTGTGTTTGAAAGTAAACACCTTAGTTTGCTTTATTGATGGAATCATTTGTTGGCAGATGTCATCTGGGATCAGCATATGGTGGCAATATGGCAAGAACTGCAGAATGCAGAGAAGGAGGAATGAGTTAAAGTCCTGTACTTCTTAGGTATTCCACATCTTCCTTGGTCTAAAATAAATGACTATCTGACTGCAAAGGTCTTGGCAAATAAACATGCCATAATATATCTTTATCATCTTTCCTACAGTGAGTTTTTGTCTAGAAGTTCATTAGTCCACATCCAGAGACTTCTCAGAAACATGTGCAAAATCAGACCTCAGCGCTCAGAGCAGGAAAGAATTTGAAGGCTTTGAATAAGAATGTGGCAAATCTCTGTGCAGTGGACTGTAAAGAAAGGTCAGGGCTAAGCCAACAAGGTGTTTTTATGTTATCAATAAAATCTTAAAAGTCAGTTCTGCATAGAGCTGGAGCCAGGAGGACCATTTGTGAAAGTCAGTTTGCTGTGTGATATATGCTGAGTTTACAAGCTGAAAAGCCAAGTAGTTTGGGAACAGGAGCTGTGCTTATAGCATGAAGGTACATACGGTTTTACATAAAGCCTCTCTGACTTGATGTGTCTCTAAGTGGCTCACAAAATAACGAGTTAACTTTTGAGATACATTTTATTTTTGCATGGATGAAGAGCTGGAGCAATTTACTTTGAGTCAGTAAAGTCACTCCAGAATTTTTCCTGTGGTGTTGAAGCTGGGTTCTGTGCAGCGATTGTTTAGGCAAGCAGAGCAGTCATTGTGGCCAGGGTTTTAAGCAGCACCTAAAGGAGTGGTTCCTTTGTAGCCTTTGAGGATCCCAGCCTTTTGTTCAGATGAAGACTGAACCAGTTAAATCTGCTTCATTGATAAGAAATGTCCTGAATGCTGTTTTGTATCGTGTTTGTATTACTACTGTATACTTCTCAAAGCATGAAAGGTCTCAGCATCAACTACAGGTTGCTGGGGTTTTGTGTGTTTACTTTTTTTTAAAAAAAGCAAAGAAAAAAGCTTGGTTTGTATTCTATGTATGTTGTACTTCCTGTGTCCTGGTGGGATGAGATTGATTCAGGATGTGAAACCAGTTTGGTTCTTGTTTAATATAAGGCAATATTTTAATGTTCAGGGTATAAAGTACCTTAATGTAAGGACTGCCAGACCTGCAGGAAGCTTTCTGATTGAGGCTGTATGTTGCCTGACAACTGAAGAGATGCTCATTTCAGTAAGAATGAGATGTTCTTCTCAGGATATAATGTTCCAGGTCTGTTCACAGTCATGGCTAATCAGTAGTTGATATCATACTGTACTTTAGAAAGGATGAGACTGATATTGCTCTAGGAAGCTTTGAGTTATGGTGGAATGGACAGGTCAAAAAAGCTGAAAGCCATCATTATGGTCTTCTGGTCTCTCTACCTGCATATTCTAGGCCACTGTGGTTTGAATTAATTCATTTTTGAAAGGGAGTTCACAGCACACTTGGTAGACTATTCCAGTGATTAATTACATGGACTAAAAATGCATATCTTTGTGGTTGAAGTTGTTTAGCTTCAAGTTCTAGCATTTGAATCTGGTTTGACCGTCTCTTGCTCTTTCAAAGACCCATTGTCAAATCTATGGGCTTTCTGTAGGTACCCACAGGAAACGGAAGTTTTGGAGAGGGGAACTGATCTGGCTAAGAGTAAGCTGGTGTGGCTGCTGGAAGACTGCAATTAGCAGCCAGGAGCTTGGCATGGGCTGCTTTATCCAGTTTCAAGTGTCTTTCAGATCTGTAGACTGTGATCAAGCCACAGCTCTTTAAAGTTAAGTGTGCTGTGCTCCTTGAGATACTTCCTAGCCTTTTCAGTTATTCTCATGGTTCCCCTCTGAAACTCCTCTGCTTTATTCATGTTTTGGTGAGACTGTGGACAAAAGTATTGGACATAGTATTTGAAGAGTGGCTGTGCCATTATAAAGTTACATGCATGTTGCAAACTCTCCTTTAATTCAGTACTGCAGAGTTTATGCAGCTAACTTTGGCAATAATTTTGCCAGGAGTTCTACAAGGAGAAGTTAAAATTCATGCTCGGGTGGTTATCCACCAGGGTCGCTCCTTTCCCAGGTTCTTTTCAGAGGTGCTGGCTATCAGGATGGAGCCTCCTTTTTTTTAAGTATGGTTCAGTTTCTCTGTCCTACAGCTGTATTTCCATACTGAAAAACATTTACATCTTGATAATTCAGGATTCAAGTCACTCTATTTTAGGTGCATCTTCTTCATTATTTGACACCTCCATATCATTATTTAATCTGCACTTGGTTAGTAATGATTTAGTTTCCTTCCAGATGATGGATAAAAATATTGGATAGTAGAGTACAGTAAAATGGGACCTTTGTAGATGCTTTCCTCTCAATAATGGTTTGCTATCTACCATTGTATTTTAAGTCTCATAAAAACGTAAGGCTTTGATTCATTTACTGCCTGGCCCTGTTGGTGTCCTGTTGTTCCTGTTTCCTAATGAAGCCATTATGTAACACCAGCTTAAATGTCTTTCAGCTACCCAACTACATTATGTTAAAACAGTTGTCTTACCTACCCGTGTCACTCACTAATGTACAACCAGTGGGATCTGTTTTCCTGGAGCTGGTGTGGATTGTACTCCCTTAGTTCCTCTGAGCTCATTCTCATTCCCACAGTTCACATATTTTTTTCTGGGATCAGTATAAGGCTGACTGTGTAAGTGCGGTATCACAGATTGCCTGTTTAGGATTGTGTATGAACAATTATGTTCTGCCTCAAATCTTTAAGGTATTTTTCAGTGTTTAGGATTTATTGAAAGCTAGTTTTAATAATTTACATTCCTCCTTGGACAGCTCTTTAAAAAGTCCTTATGCAAGTTATCCAGTCTTACTTGTTTTACAATGTTGTTTTAAGACCTTCTGAGTTGCTGCTGGAATAAAAAAAAAATGTTCATCTTGTACTTGCCTGGCTTTTTTATCTACAGAAGTATATTTCATATTTCTGTACTACCATTTCAACAGTTTTTATGTAATGGAGGAATATCACTAGTAAGCTTCCTTAATACTTAAGTAAATCTCATCACCAAGTTTCTTGGCTATGGAGCTGGTGCGCCCGTTTGTTTTTTCTCATCTGTTATCTGCAGTTCTTGTTTTCTGATGTTACAGTAGTTCTCAGCAGCTTTAGTTTTAGTTTTACTTTTTTTAGTAATATATGGTTGCGTTTTTTAACTTTTATTTTCTTAGGATGGCATTCTTATGGTTTTATTATGGCTCACAGACAGTTTTCTTACTTGAATGGTCTAATTTGTTGATGGCATATCATTTCTACTTGTCCAGCAAAGTGTCAGTCCATTATCCTGTCCAGTTTTCTCTGTAAACACTCCTGTCCAGTTGATTCAGTTCATCATTGTATCATCTTTGTATGACTGTCTCCTTCATAATACTAAACCCATATATGTTCATTTCTTTGGGACTTCCTGAATTTGTGCAGAACACAAGGTGATCACTTCTACCTAAGTTGTGAATCTTGCCTGTCAAGCACCTCACTTCCATCTTAAAAATAAATCAGTACTTATATCTGGCCCTTTGAAGTCACTTAGTTGTTGAAGTGCCAGCAACCTAAAATAAAGGTTCTGTAGAAACCAGCTCATCAGAGAGTCACCATATCTCATCAGGAACCAGGTGTAAAGATGTGGCCTGGCAATGTTTGGTGGCTCTCATGCTGGCGAAAGCAGTGTCACCCACCGCTCCAAACTGCAGAGTAGGTGGTGATGGGTTATCTGGGGCTCGTACCATTGGCAGCTCTTCTCTCAGAGAAGCAAGGGGCCAGACACTCCAGCTGTGAGGTTAGTTCTCTTGCCAGAAACCATAATTTTGGAAGGCAAATAATATTTTTGGATTTCTTTTCCATGTTCAATAGCACAAGACGTGGGAGACCTCCAAGTCACTGACTCAGTTGGTGACTCCGTGTGCAAAGTAGTTACTGGATGTGTCCTTCTTACCCCACCCAGAGGTCTGAGGCCTTAACCTATAAAGAAATTTCACTTGTGCTAAAAATAGTGTGGAGGGCACAATGGATCATAAGTCATCCTAGGAATTGCAACTTAGTGAAAGGACCTTGGCATTAGGGTTATCTGTACTTAAATAATAAGAGTTGCTAACTCTCATTGAATCCACCTTCTTAGCACTAAATTGGGGCTAACTCTAGCAAGTATCTTCAGGGAGCAGTGTGGGTTTTTTTTTTTACAAGTTACTAAGTCAAAGTAAATGACCAGTTACTCTGCATGAATCCTCTCTAAGTTCTCATGATTCCATGATAGATTTATGGCTACCTGTACATGAAGCAGTGCAGATGAGCTTCTCCAGGCTTTACTGTGCTGTTCTGTCCTGTCTGTGCTGCAACTTTCTAATCCTTCCATGTCCATCTCTATAGTATTTTCTGATCTCAGCAAGCAGACACATTTCCCATGCAGTACATGAAGCATTTTAGGGATCTTCAGAAGTGGCCTGGGCCAGCTGCAGTGAAAAGTAGAGGAAGAAGTTGAAAGCTGAGCACCTTTGTGTGGACAGGCAGGTGTGTGTTCCCTGCATGCAGGCAGCTAGTGGCACTTGTAGTGGCTGCAGAGATTTCTTAAGAGAGGCTTAAAATCTCTGTGCTTTTCTGTTCCTGATTTGCACTGCACCAGGGTGTAAATCATTTTAATTGCAATTACTGTTACAAAGCAGGAAAGATTGAACAACTTTAATGTGGTTTAAAACTTTCACTTTCCTCTGTCTCTAGCATTCATCTGTTGTCTGCTGTCTTTATCTTAATCATTTAAAGATGTGTTGCCTGTGCTTTGAGTCTGTGAATCTTCACTTCCCTGCAATGAAGAAAAAGCCCAACATGGTTTTCTTTTGCTTTTCCTTCTTCGTTGCACTTTTACTTCTTGTATAATTCTTTTTTCTTTTTTTTTTTTTCTCCCCAGAGTGAAAGGGTTGGACAATCCAATCCGCTTTTCTTGAAAATAACTTGCTTTCATTTCCTCCTCCAGCCAGGGAATAGTTTGGAAAGGCTGCTCTCTGGACCCTTGGCCGAGCAGGAGAAGGCAGCCAGCTGTGCTGCTTGCCAGGGGAACAGGAGCGCTTCCTGGCAGAGGTGGGGCGAGAGGAATGGAGCCTGTGCCGTGGAACTTGCTTTCATCTCCTCCACTCTCTGCAAGGCAGTCCTGAAATTTCCTGACCACTGTTAGATCTTCCCGTTAGAATAGCTAAGTAATGAGGCCCACTTGTATAGAAAAAAAGCTATAAAGGAAGAAAATGCAGCTTGCTCTTATAAACAGCAGTAGATTAAAAATACTAATCTGTGCTGGGCACAAGTTTTTGTGTGCAATTTTGAATAGCCAGTAAGGCAAGATGGGTGCTCCCTCGTGTCTGGTCACCATCACTGTTCAGCTGCTGTGAGTGCCCTTTTTGTATAATCATCCACATAGGTTTCTTCTGTTAAAAATAGGGTCTAAGTCTATGGCGTATCCTGTTCCATTTTATTTAGTATATTTAAGCTTGGATGTGCTGGAATGTTCTGATTCCACCATATATATATATATATATATATA
>VZTJ01000753.1:1719566-1740216 GCA_013397795.1 Orthonyx spaldingii
AATGTCTTGGTATGTTTGGATTAGTGGATTTGGTTTTGGGGCCCTGAGTGTTGCAGAGTACTTGAGCCCTGTTGCTGAGGGGAAGTCTTGGGCAGGAGGAGTGCTTCAGCCTTGCATTCTCGCTTTGGACTCCTGCAGACAAGTTGCTGTCGGCAGCACTGCAAATGCTTTACTTCTTGGAGTATTTTCTGAAGTGAAATGTTGCAGGTTTCCTGGTAAAATCTAATTAAAATTAATTCCTTGGTCTTCATTGCTGGAGCCTTTATCAGAAATATACAAGTGAGAAGGCTTCTCTTTTTAAGCTTCTGGGAAAAAGCTTGGAAGTATCTATCCCCTTTTATGGTTTCATCACAGACATGTTTCAGAACACATCCCAGTGTGAAAATGACTCCTGTGGAGAAGCCTTTCTTTTATTTGCCTCCAAGTCTGACTTGCCTAAATCTGTAACTGTTTGCTTGCCTTCCTCCTAAGGCGCTTCAGCGATACCTGGAGATGCCATGGGATTCTCATGCCACCTTTTTAAATGATACATTCCTCTATATCTGTACTGGTTCAGCTTTTACTATGAACCTTAAGTGAAGTCAGCAAATGGTGAGAGGTTTGTGGCTTGGCTTGAAGTCACAACTGACCTAACGCTGGTGACAAAGGTCCTCCTCACCGGAGGAGCTGATTCCTGCACTTGATTCAACAGTGATGGGAGATCTCATATCTGTATGAAGCCTCAGCATCATGAGGAACCTTTGCTCATCTTCCTGCATGTTTTCAAAGGTGGAAGAAGCAATTTGTTTGAGGCTTTGTTTTATCCACTTTTGTGAAAGTCTGGGTACGGTAAGATGAGCTTTACAAACTTCTGGTTTGGATTGTTGCAATGCATGATCCTGCAGTTGAATGCAGAAACCGCTGATGGCTGAGTTGACAAGAAGCAGCCAATGCCATCAACAGCAAATGCATCTCGTGTGCTGTGCAAATGGTGTTTGCTCCGCCAAAATCTTTCTGGTAAAAATTTGTGTCCTTGACTGGAATTTGGAAATCCCATGAGAACCTGGGATCCTTCTGCCTTAGAGATTTTGTTAACCTCAAGTAAATACAAAAATATCCATCTTACTTTAAGCATTATGAAGTAGTGGTAGTTTTTTCGGTACTGACAGCTAAGCAGGTGGGCATGAGCATTCTTAGTTCAAGGGCATTGGCAGTTATTCTATGTTGGTTGTAACTTTTTCATTGCTTTTGACAAGGAACTTTAAACTTTTATTGATGCCACCAAAGGGAAAAAAAAATATATGTGAAAGCAGTCTTGTTCTTCTATGCCGGAAAAAGTGAAAAATAGAGAAAGAAGTTCACTATGGATGTTACTTTTTTTTTTCCCCTTTCGTGTTATTGAGAGGTGCTAAGTAAAACATCTATGGGTAGGAATGGTCCAGCTGGGGAGGCTGTAACTGCCCATGTTTAGTGAGTCAGGGTTCTTCACAGCTCCTGTAACAGAGATCCTTTTCTTTGCTCCCATTCTGGTCTTTCTAGTGCATCAGCCAACTTTCACCCCATATTGCAGCTGCTGACAGAGAGGTTTTCTGATGTGTGGAGCCAAGGGCCAACCACAATTTGTCCATGTATTTACAGGGATCATTTCACTCCTCTAGAAGCACAGCCAAGTATTTCTTGATAGAAACATGCAGCGTCCGTCTAACAACACTATCCAATTGAGGCAAAGTGGAGAATGCTGTAATACTTGTTCTACAGTAGTTGTTGAAGTCCCAGTGAGAGATCAGGGCCCTGGTGCGTGAGGCACTGTTGATCTCACAGTACTTTTCCCAGACCTACAAACCTTCCCATTTAAGCTGACAAGTCAGATAATGATGCTCTATGGTATTATCAGTTACACTGCAAGAGGCGTATGTGCTTGAAACTAGAGATTTTCATGTGATTTTAAATATTTCTTCATGTGAGAGTGCTCATCATCTTAGCCAGATTGCTTATCTAGGAAGTGATCATATATGAGAAATGGAGAAACTTCATGTGTTCATTCACTGCTACTGGTAATTTTTTTGTTTTGGTTTAGGGTTATTTTTTTTCTTCAGGGCCAGACATTAATCTTGGCCTTACAGCCCCAATAACTATTATTTCTCATCAGCAGCATGGTGAGTCTGAAAAGAGAAATTAGAGTCAAGAGGATATTTTCCCAGAAGATTACAGCAGTTATAATGGAGGTCAAACTTTTGGCTTCAGTTGTTGGACTGTTTTGCTTTAAACTTGAAATGCACATCAATGAAAGGAGCAAGTTCAAAGTTTAGCATGAAATAATGCCAGAGACTAAGGGGAAAAAAAAAGCATATCATAGTAATTTTACAAAAATTTGCCATCACTCTTCACACTGAATATAACTTTTCAAGCAATATAACAGACAATCTCAAGATAATGAATCACCAGTGGAGGAAAGTGTCATACGGCACAGCATCCTAGTTTGAGGAATCCACAACCAGGGAATGGAGTATCAGTTATAATTATTTACTGTGTTGTTTTAAGCACAGACTTGATTTTAATGCCACAGAGAATTTGCTCATTATACTTGCATTGTTTTCCATGTCAGGTATCCTAGTATAAATTCCTTTAACACATGGCTTATCTCTTTAACTTAAGGAGCTGCTATGATTTATTAGTTAGTTCCAGGATAGTTGCAGCAGACTTCCAAGTGCATTTCCCAGGAAACAGAATGCTTTGAAGAAACATTGTTAAATTTTTAAGTTAGCTGGTTTGTATATATGTAATTAGTATCCTGCAAAAACCATTCCCCCATGAAGGGTTTTAGAAGCCTGCCACTCACTCTGGCTGGAGCAGGAGCTTTCTGTGCATGGCGGCTGCAGCCCCGTGTTCCCAGCTGTTCTTATCTTGTAGCATACTGGACACAGCTGGAGAGGAGTCTGTTGGTCTCAGTAGAGTTCGTGTATTGATCTGCACCCTCTGGGGCCTGACCTAATGACACACACTCTGGAATTACTTTGCATAAATATATCTGACACACAGAGGTATCAGTAGGTGTATTCCTGTAGCTTGTTCTGGAACATGAGCTGTTTTCCAGCTCAAATCTCAGCCAATAGTTATCACAGGAGAAACACACAACTGGAGGGACTTGGAAGAGGCTGCTCCACTGGTGCTGCATTACTACAGGGTGTAGACTGTAGCCATGGTATTCCAGATAGGTATTTGTGTAACCTTTCCCTTAAAGGTTTCCAGTTGCCACGGCAGCTTCCCTGTGCAGCCTTATGCCGTCATTGTTACCTGTGTTGTCTAAAGGTTTTCATGATGCCTAGAACAAACCTTCCTTGCTGCAGCTCAGAGCTACTCATGAATTATCCCTCATAGACGTGGAAAATGCATAATTCCCCTGCTTTCTGTGGCAGCTATTTAGATACCTGGGGACTGTTTTTGCGCAACACCCTCAGTAGTCTCTTTTTGGCTGAGTAACCCAACTTATTAGTCCATGTTTGATAAATCAGTGGTAATCTCATTCCTCTGCTGCATCTAGGTGGGTAGATGCTTCTATTTTAGCTAGGAACCACTGATAACTGCTGGCTCAGGGCAGTTTTCCAGTCTTGGAGCCTACCCACTGTCTGTTTTTGTCTAGACTCCATTTCTTGCATTTGCTAATGGGCTTGTCAGTGTCCAGACTTACTGAAGTCAAGATAAATGTCATCTGTAGTTTCTCCTCTATTTGTAAATTTTGTTATCCAGTCCTGAAGGCACTTCAGGTTGTTTGGAGAGTAATTGCTTCTGACAAGGCCATGTGAGCAGTTACTCAACTCCTTGTTTTCTTCCAGGTGCTAACAAATTGTTTGTTTGAACATTTTTCCAGTCTCGTTCTGTCTTTAATTTCTCACTACCCCTTATTTCCCTCACCTCCCCTTTTATTTTAATTTTTTTAACAGATAGCATAGATTGCTCAGTTCCCATCTTTTGGTACTCGACACTGTATTTAAAATTATCTTTTCTTAATTGTAAGAGCAGTGTATTAATTTGTGGCAGATATTCAGACGGTTGGGTAATTATAGAAAAATGTGCAGGTGTCCATAGTCCTTTGCACGCAAGGCTGTGCACTAGAGCTGCATTGCTTGTATAAGAAAGGTGGAAGAAAGAGGAATTGAATATCTGTGTTAGAGAGACTGTACCTGAATCTCTGCCTCTAGTCATGATCTTTGTCTGAGGTTTTTTACACTGTGCTGTGGCCCAGGTTCACCAACTGGTCTTTTAATTGGTTTGTAGCTTGCTGTGTACTTGGAGAAGCGAGACAAAGTTTGGCGATCCTGTTGAAATATATTGCAAATAGCCAGCTGAGTTGCTGGTTGTATGTTAAAGTCACTTGTAAAGTTTGAACAGTGTCATGATCATACCTTTTTTTTGTTTTCAAAATCAATCTGAGGGACGATGAGTAGTAGCTGTAGAATGTGCAGGAGTATTCTGTAGTATCTTTTGCTCAAGTGCCTACAGAAGGCTTTCAGCTGAGAAGAATAGAGCTCAGCTGTGACTCTCCCTTTCTCGCATTATTATTATTTTGGTTCCTTTATTCAGATGGATTTAGGATTTGATGCCCTTTCAAAAAATGGAAAGTATGAAAAGAATGGAGAAATAACTTCTAAGCATTTTCTCTCAGGCCTCTCTTTTGAAATAACTGAATGAATTAAGAAGCAGCTTTTCCATACTCTTTTCAAGAAATCAAAATAAAGCTGTATCATCTTTCTGACTGAGTGTACAATGTTGGCTAGGTTTGCTATCCCAGAGCACACAACTGATATTTATGAGAAACATAATTTTCTACATTCTTTGGACTTCTGTTCATTGGATAGGGACTACTCAAGTTTCATGCTAGCGCAATACCCTGCCCAGATCTCCAGGACAGTGGTGTTTCATCTCCTCTGATTAACAGAGATTTCCAAGCATTATTTTTTTCCAGTGGCCTGTATTTGACGCCATGGATTGTGTTACTTTGCACATGATCTTATCCTTTTTTACATTTCCTCTTTTCTTTTTTGCTTCAAGTCTCAGTGGCTCCCTTGCTGTATCCAGGTGTCCTTCTCTCCACCCTTGGGGTAGCTGGAAGAAGGAGGCATTATGTATTTGCAGTGCTTTATTTGCAAGCAGCACTTGTATTTGCAAGTGGTGCCACAAATTAACTGGAGATGTGGCTTTTCAGAAGTAGGTGCTGTTCACCTAATCATTAGATTAGCACTTTCATAATTTTGTTTCCAAAATGAACTATTCAGTCTTTGTTTTCTTTCATTACACTCTGGAGCCATTGGATCTCCTTGCTTAGCTCTGACTTCTCTCCATTTTGACACTATCCTATTGGAAAGACAAGTGCAGCACTGAAAGGAAGACTTTTGTATGTGTGTGTGATCCCAGTTGATTTCTGCAGTCAGACTTACTTCATTTTTCCTTACAGTCTGAGAGCACATTGCTTTTGCTGCAGTGATGCAGTGAGAACTCATTTATCTGCAGTACACCATCAACCCATGTCTTGCCGTGTCCTTGCAGTTGAATAATTTTTTTTAATTATTTTTCTCAGTCATTTTAATATTTATGATAACTTCTTCCTATGGTTTTGTGCCTTCTAGTAATACGTCTGTGTATGTAGAATACCCTATTGTATAAATTTGAAAATGACAAAAAATTTTTCTTTATTACTTGGTATGATTGTAGGGTGGTTAGCTGGTGTCCCATACTTCTCATTTTAATCTGTGATCGTGAGGTTTTAGTAGTATCTGTGTGCCAAGAATACAGAGCCGGACAAAGGTGTCACCTCATTATTGATGTAATTCATGTGTGCATTGAGAAGGCAAATTCCTTCTGAAGTTCCACTGCTGAGATGTGGAGCTTTTCCTTTTGATGGCAGGTCAGCCTTGGATTGAGAAGAGCTAGAATAATCCTGAAGAATTCTATGTTTTGTATAAATAGTTATGATATTTTGCTCTCACATGTTCTTTTGTTTCAGTGTTGAGGAAGACTCTGCCTCCAGGGTATGCAACCAGTACTTCCAACAAAACACCCAACTCAACAACAAACTCTTTGGACAGTTTTCTGTTTCACAGCCACTTCACAGTGCGATGTTCCTTCTGAACGTGGTCCTTAAGTATCCTGTGTAATTTGTGTCAGTGTCATATGGCTGGAGCAGTAAAGACTTATTTCTGGGGCCCTGCTTCTGTAGGCACAGGTCAGCTGAATACCTGCAGAGCCCCACCAGTAGGAAGTATGACTAATAATGCATGTAGAGCAGAAAATTTAAAACTTGCCGTGAAGAGCCGCCATGGTTTTCATGCTCCTTTAAACTAATGTGTTTTCAAATCATTCTTTAGCTTATTCCAAGAAGCTGCTGAGGCATTCCTAGTCTGTTTTGATCCTTAAGAAATGCAGACATTGACCCTGTAATTGCTATCCGTATTCATTATCGCAGTCATGGTGTTGTATGATGCAATTTGTGAAGCTCTTTCACTGAATGTGATCTCTGTCTGGAGTCTGCGTTAGTTTTGGATTCTTCTGAATCATAAATGGTCAGAACATCTTTTTCTAATATTTAGTTGGATGTCATTTTGTTAGTCTGAAACATATTCTTTTATATTTTTTGTTTCTTTGTGTGCATATAAGTGTGTCTGTTTGTGTGCACGCCTCTTTCTCCAGAGAATTTTGTCTCAAACATTTATACGTGCCCAAAAAAGCAGAAAGTAAAGTTGCTTGCCAATATAAAGCCAATTTTGGGGAGTATTAGGGTAAAAATTTAAAACGGCATAGGTGAAACTTCAGGTGGAGGCAAAGAGTTGAAATTAATTGAGCAAAACCTGCCATTAAAATAGGAGACAATAAGCAATCTGTTGTTAGCTGGGGTGTAGTTCCATTGTCTTGGTGATGCCATGGATGTGCTGGAGGTGTGTGTCACTCAGGTACCTCTGGTGCACAACTGTCCTGCACCACAGTTCTGTTATGGTCTCTTCTCTGGAGCGTGATAAAGCTCACCAAGAGAAAAAGAATCAGGAACTCAGTCGTGGTGATATCTGTCTAAAAGCCAGTTCTCTGCAGATGAATCTCAGGCAGGTGGCGGCACTCGGTGTGATTGATATTTGTAGTATTTCAGGGAAAGATGTTTATCTTGCCCTTTGGAAAATCCAACTGGATCAATCTAGCTGTTTTATTTGGACACAGGAAAGCTAGTCTAGCCTTGTAAACCTTAACACTCAGCTATGAATAGCACAGACAAGAACTGAGTGCCCACTATGATACGAACTTCTGCCATTTCCTCATGTGTTAACCTGTCACAAGGAGGGGCCACGCTATAAAATGACATTTTCATGTCTGTAATGCCCTGTGTTACCTTGTGCAATGCAAAAAGAGTCCATACCTGCAGCAGCACTTGCAGTGAATCGTACCCTTCCCCATTCTCCTTCCCAACTCTCCCAATTCTCTTCCATCTCAGACACTAGAATGTTAAAATATAAAAAGTGCATATATTGTAACAAAAAAACCTTAATCCTTTTTCAATCTGTATATGATTTTACTCCAGACAAGGCAACCTTCCAGATTTATATAAACCAACATTTGAAATGGGATGGTTTTAAGACTCAGAAAACTGTCTAGGACATCTTACTATGTTAACTTGAAATTATTCAGAAAAACAACCTTTTTTTTCCATCCTTTTTTACTCTTCTTTTTTCTTTTTGTTTTTTTTTTCTTTCTGTTTTTTTCCTTCTTCCTTCTTCTTTCTGACTGTTTTTTCTTCTCTTTTTTTTTAAAAAGTATATTAGAAATAGCAAATTTTTGTGATAGCAGTAAGAAATATTAGAATTCAAAAGGCTCAAACTCCTGACTAGGTTTTTCTGGCAATAAACTCTTCTAATTTTTTTTAGAATTTTTAAAGTTGTATCACTGTTCTGGGCTGATCTGGGGAGGCTCTCGCTCAGAATGGCCATTGTTTACTCACTCTTACTGTGCTTGGACCAGTAAAGACTGGAGACCACAGTTTAAATCAGACTGGAAACAGTGGTTTTGAGTAAAAAGTAGACTGTTGGAATAAAACTTTTTTAGTCATAAGTATCTAGAACATTTCCAGCATTGGATTAAAAAAAGTTCAAGTTGGAACAACAGGGTCTGAGAAGCCATGGTCTTCCCACGTCTTGCTACTAGTCAGAGGTTCTTGCATAAACTTCTGTGATGAGTAGTGGTGTCTTTTCAGATTCAAAGGCGTTTTGTTTGTTTCTGCTTTGAATTTTGAGAGGTAAAACCTACATTTTGGTCCAAGGCTTCTGAGGATTAGCTTAGCAAGGCATAACTTTCTGTCTCAAGGTCAAGCAGACATGTAGCCCGTATGTAAATGAGTCAAGTTATACCATTCAGAGCTCGTACTTGTTGGGTTGGCCAGCCATTGCATTCCAAAGGGAGAGAAGCTGGGAATCCTTTCTCTTTCTAACTTGTTGTGCTGACACAAAGCATCTAATCCATATAGTTAATTAGTAGAAGCAAATGTTAAATTCAGAGGAACTCTTCCAGCCTTAGGGAGTCTTGCAGTTCTGAAGTGCAAGAGCACTTGGAAGTTAGAATTCATCAAGACTGAGCCTGTATGGACACATCCCTAGGTTAGAGGGTGAGACTTGCTTGGAGTTTTCCAAGCTGTGCTGTGTGGTGCCAATCAATAAGGCTTGATTATAAAGAGAATTTGAACTTAATTGTTACTTTATGACTTTTCTTACTCTTCAGTATCAGCTGACTCTCAATGCTATTCTGTAAATCCAGTTATAAAATGACAGAAGTTTGCCCATGTTAGTCTTTGCCGTTTTGCAGTTCATGATGTGACAGGCAAGAATCCTATAGGACGACAAAGCATGACAAACCAACCATTATCTTCTTTCTCTTGCCTTTAATTTGTGAAGGATGATAACGAAAATGTAAGTGTATATTCCAGATGGAAAGGTTTACTTGAGATGCTGCTCTTTTCCGTGACTCTAAAAAAGCACGTAATACTTGTATCTTCTCTTAGTGGAATTTCTTAGAAAGCATTTCTTAGAAGGCATTTCTCTTAACTGTGATTTTAATTTTTAAGAGGCTTGTACAGTCCTGAGATTCAGTATCTTTATTTGAATTTAATAAAGCCAGTCAAATACTGTTTGGCACTAGGCAACAAGGTGCATATGAGATGCCAAGAAGAGACTCTGCTGAGCTCTAGATGCTTGACATTCCAGACCTGTTACCTTGCAAGTGTAGTATTTACTGCATTTCATTTCAGCTGGAGATCAAGAGCAAGCCTGTGAAGAAGAAGGAAGTTAAGGGGATTTTAAGCTTGCAGAAGAAAAACTTGACTGAACTGGTACAGCATGGTAAATTCTCCCTGGATAATTGACTTACATGAAGACATATAAAGAACAGTCACTCATGGGCAGTTTGCTCTGCCTAAAAGCAACATGCATTGCAGTAAGAGAAAAACAAGAAAAAGAAGGAGTAAAAAAAGAAAGGCTTACTCTAGCTGTGAATGAAAAGCACCAAGCTTTTGTGTTTGCAAACATGAATGGATTCTTGAAAGGGCACAAGAGTGGTTCCAACACTTCTGCTCCTCTGCACACTTTGATTGATTTCCAGATGGATTTATCAACTCCTGTAGAGGAGATCGTGGTCCATGGTTCAATTTGTGCCTGAAATCTTGTTTACAAACAGAGTTAGTAAATGAGCAAAGCTGAAAAACTGGAAGTTATAGACATTTTTAATGGGTGCAAATCATAAAATCCAAAGCCTAAGTATAAGTGAGGAAGCTTTGCAAAATCACCTTGATATTGCATGTTTCAGTCTCGTGTGAGTGCTGCTGGAGAATGATTTCAGATTTTTGTCTACCAAACTAAGTATCAAGGAGAACTTGGGTCTAGTTCAGTTGGACTTTATTGGATTATGCTTTCATGGTAATGTAGCTGAAAAAAAAGGCTGTGATTCCAAATATGATGTGTAACAATTGTGCAAATTCCTTAATCCTGTTTTCCATTCATTTATGTAGTAATTAAAACCATAAACCTGGAAACTATTTTCACAGGCAACTTTCATTTGCAGAGACCTATTTAATTTCCTATGGTTTATGACTGTATATTCAATTTTACTCTCTTCCCCTTCCAGAAGAGGGTGAAACCTGATGGTGTTACCTTCATTATCAGTCTGTGCCTTGGCTTGGTTTCTTACAAGTTGTTGAGAACATGTTCAATGTAATTGTGGAGGGAAATAGATTTATTTCATTTTGCTCTCCTTCGACAGTACCACAGAATGCACTAATGAAAGAATAATCATGAACTTAAAGAGGAAGGAAAGTTTTAAGGGACTAATTGAAGAGGGAAAATGCCTGAGTGGTTTAAAGGAATGAATGGTGGGAGAGCTCCAAGTGAGATGAGGCAGCAAAAGTAAAAGAGCTACCACCAACTGTGATGAATGACAGATGTGCACCTAAAAACTGTGGTCATGGGGCTGCATAAATACGCAGATAGAAGGAGAAAAAGGATAGTTCACAGTTTGTTCAGGAGACAGCAGTTCAAAGGTACATTGCTTTATATGTAGTAACCTGCAGCCGTGGGTAACAGGCAGGACTTGGTTCTCCAGACCTTTGGCAATAGGACACTGCTCTTTCTAGGTCCGTCTTAAAAGGAAAAGCAACTTAGGACAACTTGGTTTATGGTGACTCTTACTCAGTAGTCATCCATGACAAACCAAAGACTGCTGACCTGCTGGGTTTTGTGGGATGCACTGTTTAATTTAATCTTTGTGCAAAGGATCTGCATTGACCAGCTTCTGTCAGTTGAAACTGTACTCTCTTCCCATGTTAAAACCAAAAAAAAAAAAAATCTGGGAAGACTGAATGACTCTATCTAGCCTGGAATGTAACCCAGGCTGGGGAGGCCTGGAGAGTGTTAGCAGGAAGTGACTGTCCACAGGCCAGCTTGAGAAGAGTGGAATGAGCAATCTCTGCAGAAGCTTGATACTCATTTCCATCTCTCTCACCAGGAGTGTGAACTGCAAGGCCACCAACAGCATAGGCAGGAAAGCTATTACCTGTTCCTGCTTCTGTTAAGAGGAGGCCTTTCCAAAATGCAAGTTGAATAGGTTGGGAAAGCAGTAACAAAAATCACATTCCAAATGTGAGCTGCATGGAGGATTTGGTCCTGTAGGCTCTCCTCAGTCTAAAGAACATCATCAGGATTGGATTCAACCTGTGCTTCCTCACTGCTATGAGCTCTGAGGCAGGAAATCCTTTAAAACATGTGGCTGCATAAAAATCTCATAGGATGACTTTGACAGGTTTGTGTGTAAAGGGAAGCCAATGCCTGTGCTCTTTCTCCAAAGCAGAGTGTTAGGCTTCTTGCCCTGTTACTCTCATAAATATTCTGGTTTTACCACTTATATCACACATATTCAATTCCAGCTGATTGAGTTGCCCTGCAGATGTGTAAGAGGAGAAATAAAATGTTGGACTTGAGAACAAGAGAAGTGATACTTGGATTATTCTGTGCTAAGGTAGAGAGGCACATAAACACAGCAGCTTAAACTGAATTGTGAAATAGCCTGAGAATGTCTTTTTGCTGCCATTTCCTTGATTTCAACATCACTGAGTTTGTCATGTATGACGGCTTTGTGGTTGTTGTGACACTGTTGGAGAAAATTGGATTTGGGGAAAGTTTTCTTAGTTCTTTAAATAATTCAGAATGTTTTCCAGTTCTGAGTTTTTTTCTCTCCAGTGCATCTTTGTTCTACAGCGGTACATTTTTTGTAAAGTAGATTTTTGTGTAGTTCCATTGTCCTGGCATAATATAATCTTTAGGATATACCCAGATTTCCAGCCATCCTCATGGATTTCGTAACAATGCTTGTGATTAGAAGCCCTTCTACACAGGAGATTAAAATGGAGATGAGCAATGACGGGCTTAAAAGTCAGCTCAAGTCATCCATCACTAAAGGCACAGGTTGGAGCCTGTGAGGAGCGTGTTTGCTGTCAGAGTGCAGTAGACTGATTTTACAGACAGAGACAGGCGATGGGTAACCACAGCTCACCTTAAAGGTAGTACTGAGTCCGTCTCCTTGGAGAGGTTAGTCTTGGAAACCCTGGTTTCTAGCATTGAGAGTATATGCCTGTGCTTCTGTCCAAGGATCAGGCTTAATCACAATCCTCCTCACTGGAGCTGCTTTCAGGGGTCCCCAAAAGACCACCCTGGTCTCCAGGCCTGGGGGCACCTGACCTGGGCTGGACCAATGTTCCGTGGCTCTTGTGAGCAGCCTGACCCTGTGGGCTGGTTGATTTCTCTGCCCTGGGCGCTGCTGAGTGAGTGCAGCTTTTTCACCTTGCTGTGGATGGCATGGTCCCCCCAAGGCTGCAGGATGCTGCTGCCTTGGCCTCGTGCCTGTGGAAACCCTGGAGCTGGGAGGAGGGAGAGGTGCAGAGCTGCGTGCAGGCATGCCAAGCTCCTCTTGTAGACTGACAGGGAAGATAGATTTATAACAGAAATCATTTTTGTGTGAATCTGAGGGATTCAATAAATGTATGTCTGAACAAAACCTATTTTTTAGATATAGTTCATTAGTAAAATGGCACTATGATAACAGTGTGAAGCCAGTTTTAATCCTGTTGGCTGGGCTGTGAGTGCAAGTGAAATTCATCAGAAAGGTGCCAGGAAGAGGAAGGATTTTTTAAAAATAATAAACATATATAGACTTTCTCAAACACACACATAAATCTAACTTTACACCTAATCTGTTCTTGAGAAGGTGAAATGTTTTCCTTGGATAAAAATTATTCAAGGTGACTTGGGTTTGGTGGGGGGTTGGAGTATTGATGGCTGCTGAGGGGGTTTTAGGCACTGCAGTCAGCATCCCAATGTCTGTGTAAAGCAGTGGGATACACAGCAGTGCAGCTGGGCTTGTGACAGTGTCTGCCTCTTCAGCCTGCCAGTGGAGAGGTCTCTTGTTACAGGTTGCTTTTGAAGGTATCACTTCAGTAGCATGCAAGCAGGAGGAGGTTGGGAAATGGAAGAGAAAAAAGGTCTTTGTTACAGGGAAGACTGTTGGTCAGTCTTGTGAGTGGCAGAAGGTTGGTTTGCTCTGTTTTCACTTGCTGAGGTCATTGCAGCCATAAAACCTCAGCTGAACCGTGCCAGCAAGTTGAGTCTTACTTTGCCTGTGAGAAAGGTTTGTGTTCCCTGCTGAGCTTTTTCTTTTTGCCCCACCTTTTTTTTCTTCTTTTTTTTTTGAGGATGAGATAGGCAATTGTACTTGCAATTCTTCCTTATGATTCCTAGCTGAAAGAGGAGCAGCCTTTCATGGAGAGAGATGAAAGACACTAGGAGTATTTTTCTTACATTCCAGTGTAAGTAGAATAGCGAAGTACATACCTGAGAAGTTTCCAAACACAACACACATCTATTTACATATTTGATTTCAGTGGTGATACATGATAACCTGGGATTTCATTCAAAGGATCCTGATGGGGATTTGAAAGGAGTTCTTCTTCCCTGAATGTTCACAAAACAACTGCTGAAAGCTGAAGGGCCTTTTGTTGGCAGATAAATTCACAGAGAGGCTGGAGACAGTTTCCTTGTGCTGAAAATCTTCTCTGTGCTTGCAGTTTTGGGGGTAAATTCCTGACCCTTTTGAAACTGTTGGGAATGTTTGGTCTGAGACTTCAGTGGGACCAAAACTTTACTCAGGTTTTGGAGAGGTTTTGGTAACTTTATAACTTGCTCTAATGCTTGGTGACAGACACGGAAGCTTTCCTGTTAGCTTGTTGTGCACTTTCCCTGCAGAAAAGGATCAGTCAGCTTCTCTTGGGAATGCATGGTCATGGGCTTGCTGTGATGGCATCTGACACAGGACTGAGGGACACATCTGAAGATGTGTTTTTTTCTCTCACTATTAAAACTGCAGTGTTGCATACGCAGCATTGAGTTTAGAGGGGGTTTATGCGTCAGAGTTGTTCTGCTATTCCTTTACCCCATATGTTTTAACCTGCCACAGGATTAAGTACTTCTTTATAAGATAAGAGTAGGGTTTGTGTTTACACTCCCTCTCTGGCTCCGCTGCATGACAGGTGATGCGTAAAGAGGACTTTGAGAAGAGGAGAATTGGGGTCAGACCTTTCAGATTTTCTAAAATGCCTGGAGATTTGTATGTGTGAAAGATGGTCTGGAATGGAAAATTCAGCATTTGCTGCTCTCCAGAATACTCCCAAGTAATTAAGTTCCCAGTTAAGCATTGCTCAAATGGCACAAAATTTAGACCTGCGAACAGCTCTCATGTGATGCGTCAGTGTTGTTCGCATTACCCAGCCCCTGTGTTTCAGCATGGACAAGGGAGAACAAGCCAACAACCTGGAAAACTTTGAAGGCAGGCAGAGAGAGGAGGGTCTGGTGAGTTCACATGGTGGAATTTTTCTTCAGGAAATTCACATTCAAGCAGTCATAAAGGCAGGGCCAGAAAGTGTCTGTTGAGCACCGTGCAGGTGTTGTCATGTGAGGTGCTTCCAGCTACTCCAGCTTTTGCAAAGAGGGAAAAAAATTATCAGGCATGGGGCAGTATTGCGTGTGCTACTTTGTCTCGACAGGGTCTGTCCCCTGGGAGGGACTCCATGGTCCTTTTTAAGAAATAGGAGTATTTGGCAGTGGTCACACCGAGTATGCCTGGGTTGGAGTTCTGGTTTTGTGTTCCTGAAAGGGACCAGACAGTTTCTCCTTTCATTTTAGCCAGAGGTTTCAGTGATTTCAATAGGCTTTTGATTCTCCTTCAGCTTCAGAAATTTGGATCCAGGCGGTTGATTCGAGTCTCAGTGTTTAGTCAGATTCTTCTATAAGTTAATACTCAGAGAGTTTTGTTTTATAGCAGAAGTGGTCTTCTGACCATCCTTGCTTTCTTCAGAGTTGCAGAAGAAAAGTGCACTTTCCTAAAGGAATTCACTCATCAGAACACAGTCTGAGAACAGGAGACTTTGTAAAGGACCGGGATTGTGTCTTGTAGTTGCCTCAGGTCTGCCCTGTGACGGTCAAGTAGTTACAAGTTTCTGCAATCTCTGTGCTGATTTACCTCACCGTACATCTAAACATGTAAACTTATACATGCAGTCTGTAGTCCTTAGTTCCGGGTGTCTTCCTGTATGTTCCACAGGTGTTACTTTTTGCTCCAGACATCCCGCACAAACAATTGATTTCCTCCAAAGTATATTGTGTAGCTTGTGTGGAAGGACTATGTATGTCCTTCCACATATATTTTCCTTAAGTATTTTTCTCCCATTCCTGAAGCACATTCAGATTTTCTAATCTCTGCAATGAACAGTGATGGGAGACAGGATTTTTTCTGTGGGAGTCTGCACCCCCATGAACTCTCCATCCCCTTGCAGCAGGAGGGTGTGAGGCAGCAATGCCTCCCTGGCATTCACAGGAGAATGATCCTGGGGACTTTGTCTCAATGCTTTTGGTCGTCTTCTCAGATAAAGCAGAATGCTCCTGCTGCTTTTCTGTTTGTTATTAAATTTGACTCGCCTGTGCCTTTTGGGTGATGGAATAACCGGGAACCTTTTTCAAAAGGGGTTCATTTTGGGCACCTGCTGTAGCCCAGACTCCTGGTGTTGCACGTCATAGGAGGTGAACAAACATATGTGATGTTGGCCTGGTTTTTTATTTACATACGAAACCCATAAGAGAGGGAGGAGAGAAAAAGAACACTGATTGTTCAAGATAGATATTATCTTTTCCTTCTTTCTGGCTGGTGTGAGTAGTATGGATTTTTTCATGCTAAATGGTGTTTTGGACTGAGTGTACCAAGACTAGTAGCTTCATGAGAATAATTGTGAAAGGGGGGCAGAGAGGGGAAGTCCAGTGGAAAAAAGGATCTAAATGAGGGCTTTCTGGCTGATGAGATTCACTTAAGTCAGACAATTCGGTGATACAGGAAAATTACATCCCTTTTTACAAATTGACATCCAAAGCAGTCAGTTTCAGCTACAGCATTTAAATACAGTTGAGGTTAAACTTGCAACACGATTTGACCCAGCCCAGGGAGAACAACTACCCCCCCAAAAAAATTAAAATGAGTTGTATTGTTATAGCCTTAAAGCAGCAGTGGTAACTATTCTAGGCAAGGTTTGTTGCCCACTGTAAGACTCACATCCAGCTCCTATGTGCTAACAGAGATGAAGTGACACAAATTAGGGAGCATGTAATAAGATTCCCTTCCCTCTGCATCTTTATGGTGACCCACAAAGCCAGGAGTTAAACCTGTTTTGTACAAGAATCCTATGCAGCAGCTTTGCTACACCATTAACAATTACTTGAGTTTTATTTTACTACTTGTCTTTGTGAGAACTTTAAACCTAAACTTAAACTTAATCCTATGATTCTCCAGGGGATAATTACAATGTCTCAGAATTCTTACTATGCCAGTGGAATTTTGACCCAAAGACAACTGCAGAATGTTTTTTACCATTACAGAATTTGAAAGTACAAAAGACAATTATGTAAGAGTATTGTCGGAATACATCAAACTCCAGAGCAATAGGAGTACCTTGAGGGAATGAATTATTTGGGTAAGTGGAAACCCAACTACCAGATCACTTTGCTGTTGAGGTGTTTGCTTTGGCTAGTCATCTTTTGGTTCAGGCTTGGTAAAGCAATGAGGAAGTAGCAGCAGAACCAGAAGGCTCTTGTCAGATTTTAAGTAAGGAACACATAATTTCATAAATGTGTCTTCTGAAAAATCCCTCTTTGCCTCATTGTGCCTATCTTTTCAATCTGGAATGTGTTGTTTACTTTTCTATATTGTCATAGATCTTAAGTGCGTTTCAGAAGAGGAATAGCAAGTGGTTTGACAGTGAAAAATATATTCACAAAATCTGGTAATTAGGTAGTTATTCTTTTCTCAACCCACTGTGTTCCCAGCGGGTTTTTTCTGACTTCCAGTGCACTGTCCCTCCTCAGTAGCAAATAGTTGATGACAGATAAAGGTAACACCTCAGAGGCTGCTTTGTAGATAAAAACTGGAATACTGGAGTAAGTCCCTTACCCTACTTTCTGCTGCCTGACTTTGAAGACTCTCTGCAAGAGCCTGGAAGCGATGCCTGAGGGAAGAATGGCACACGTGTTCTGTCCAAGAGCACTGATCAGCGAATGGATGTGCTCGTAGCTTCATGTCATAGTGGGAGAGAGTTTCAGAGCTAATGGGAAGCTGGTCTATGACTGATTTACCCTTGAGGGCCAGTCCCAGTTCCTGCATATGACCTGTGGCCTCCATTGTTTGGTCCCCTTTGATTGCTGAGAGGCTGTTTCCAGCAGGATTTTGCAGCCACATCAGGGTCAGGAGGGGTGAGCAGAGTGATTATTATGGGCTTTGGGAGCCCAAATGCATTAAACAAGCATCTCATTTCTTGGAGAGACTTTCCCTGGAAAAGAGGAGAGGATTTGTGACCCAAGTGTGCCTGACAGGAAGGATGGGATCCTGCTGGAAAGATGTGCCGTCACAGCTGATAAGCTATTCATCCTTCCAGCGCACGCTGCTTCACTTACCGTGTCTGCATGTCCTTGGAGGCAGCCTGACCCAGCTCCTGGCAGGGACCCCAAAGCTGAGCAGGGAGAGAATTCACACAGAGGGAGAAACGATGTCACGTTATGCTGCTTGTTAGAAAAAAAACCATAGAATTTGCTATCAGTGAACTGAAATCTAAACAGCCTAAATGGTCCTAATAGCTAGAGAGGTTAGGGAAGCTTGCCAGAGCGTGGAAAGCATAACAACTGCATTTAATAACAATCAAGCTACTCTTATAAATATTTGCATGTGCTGCTTCAAAGCCTACTACACGGTCATTCATGTACTGCAGTTAGAAAGATGAGGAGGGGAAAAAAAAGGAGAGCGAGAAGAAAAGGGCACTCCATGTTTTGTAGCTGCCATAATAAAGAATGGGCAAAGCACCAGAAAGAAAAGAAAAAGGAAAAGAAACCCTCCAAAGTTTAATAAACACAAAAGGGAATAAAAATAAATCTTTGGAGCATTTATTACAAGCCCTTGATGGAAGGATTAGATTGAAGCTCTCAGCCTTTCCAGTGTGGGTGTATGTGTGAAGGCGGCCTGTCTGGCCTCTTCCAACGAGAAAAGAAAAGTTGTTTACATTTCCTAACTTGGGCTGTGCATGTAATTGATTTCTTTTTGTTTCAATAGCAGAAATGAAAATTCAGAGGGGAAAAAAAAGCCTCATTTGGATACAATTGAATTTAGGTCTTTTTCCTTGCCAGAACGAAAGCTCAACTCTCAGAAGAGCTGTGTCAAACAGAGTGTTTTGTTTCTCCTGAAATGTCAGTACATGCAGTACTTGTGAGGAAAAGCTGTGGAAATGCAGGGCTTAGTTCATCAAACACAACTGCGCAAGGCAAAAGTGTCATCCTTTTATGCAGGTTATTCCTGATTTGGGGAATATGTTCAGTATGAAAAAACTGTCTATCCCCTCTTGCAGTTTAAGGGTGCTTGACTACATCCTGCTCTCCTCCCAGGCACTCCTGGGGGCCTGTGTGCTGTTTTGGATGGTCAGAGAATGTGTTCAGTCTCTCCCATTGACAGCGTTCCAGCCTGGAGCAATACTGAAGACTGTGCTGGGGTAGGTCTCCTGTACCCCTCCCACTGGGCCTTTTCTGCTTCGTCAGAGCAGGGCTGCTTTCTGTCCAGGTTGCTGGCACAGAAGCCTAGAGGATGCTGGACATTGAACAAAGTCAGTAAGAGGCACAGAAACCACAGTGTCTTTATGCACTGAATCACTCACATACCAGAGTACAGTTTAACCTGGCAGTTCGAGCTGTCCTGTGTAAAGCAGCTGATGAAGTTTCAGCTTGTTCAAGGCAGAAAAAAAAAAAACAACTAAAAGAAAAAAGGTAAACTTGTGATGCTCAGTGTTTAGCAGCCTAAAGGGAGGAGATGGATGGATGCTGCCTTCACCTGCTCCAACTGTGTTGTGTTACTCTTGTCTCAACTGTGGTGATTGTGATTGTGATTATTACAGCTGGAAGTCTTCAGGTTTTTTTGAGGGTTGATTTAATGAGTAATTTAAAAATGATAAAAATGGAACCTTTCATTGTGTTTGCTATTCTCTCTCCCACCAAAACAAAAGAAATCTGTGTTTTCCTAGCTACAGGAAACATATTGATTTAATTCCACTCATTAATGATAATAGTTCAAAGAATACTTCAGGAGTCTAGTCTGAAGCAGGGTAACTGTGTTTGGACTAGGTTGTTCAGAGTCATCCTGGCGTCTGCTGGAGTCATGGGGCCAAAACCAGAGGGGAGTGCAGAGGTATCCGACTGAGTTTGAATTGATGCAACTGTCAGGTTAAGGTGGAGTCACAAAGAGAGATAAATTGCAGCATCTGAGATCACTTAAAGACTAATCCAAAAGCTTGTAGACTCCATAGGGTTCTTACCATTCAGTTAAAGAGAGCTCAAGTCTCATTTCTCAGTCTTAATGTTGATTAATTTTCACATTAACCCCAATTCTGCATTCAGCCATTCTTTTACAGAGGAAGGGTTCCAGCTATTAAATACCTTCTTTTTTTCATCTTTTATCTATGAATAATACCTTTTCCTCCATTGACATCCTGTGGATACTGTCATGAATGATAAAGAAGTCAAATTTCTTATGTGGCTTTTTGCATATAAAGATGTAAAACTATCTTATAAGAAAGATAAAACTTCTGTAAGACAAGAATTCCTTCTTACTCATACAGGGTGTCCCATGCCTGCTTTCCAGTGAAAGGTAAAAACATTTTTGCAGTATATACAAATGCAGATATGCAAACACAAAAACAGGCACACTGAAAGAGTATTCATTCTCTGTCTTCCTTATATATGAAAGAGAGAAAAAATGTAAATGCAGGAATGGCTCAGGAATATCTACTCAGATACATATTCAGAGATGTGTAATATACAGTATCTAAAATAAAGAAACTGGAAAGAAGGCCTACAAAAAGAGCACAAGAAAGTTCTAGGAATAAGAAGCTAAATATAAAACAAACTGACAGTTAAATAGGACTTTTCAATCTAAAATTAAGTCAAGATGGACAGTGTTTGGCTGTGCCAGGGCAAGTGAATGGCTGCTAGTTTGGCTTGTCCACAGTGAACAAAATGGTAGGTTGATGCCTCGAAAAAATGACAGGGAAGAACAACTTACAACTCATCCTGGAAGCATCAATCTTATATATACATATTATTATGCCAAATTATATTCCTAGTAGGATTAGGTTTGGCTGAAGAACAAGTAGTAGTCTCGGAGTTTCCTGAAGCAGGAAAAATAAATTGAAGATACTATTTCTCTCTTACAGGAAGATGTAATCTCTGAACCAAGTAACTTTTATAAGAATTTGCAAAATGTATCAAGATCATAGTTGCTGTACACTTAAGCTTTTCTCAGAAGCCCTTCATTTGGTATTTTGAGAGACTCTAGCACTGATGTCTTGCTGATGGGAGAGAGGAGCAGCTTTGGTGTAGGAGTAATTTGCATCTGTTTGAGTTCTCACTGTGAGATTGTAGCAGTTTCCTGTCAATAAGCATGGTAGCCAAGAATGGTGATTATGATGCCTGGGGGCATTTTCAAGCAGTGCAGATGTGAAAATCTGAGAACCTCTTTTTTTTTTTTT
>VZTJ01000753.1:1740229-1754864 GCA_013397795.1 Orthonyx spaldingii
CTGGTGGCAGTTTCAAGCAGTGCAAAATTGAAAATCTGAGAACCTTTTTTTTTTTTTTTTTTTTTGTTTCTTTAATTAAATAGAATCATAAGGAAGTCTGGAGCTTCCTGTTCATAGTTGTACCTTTTTGATCATACTGAGGGTCTGGTTTTGGGAAGTACTCTTTCAGAGGATTTTTGGAAGTGTTTTGAGAACTTGTCATCTCTCACTTATAATACTTCTACAGCTGAAACTGAGATTATTTCTTTATCATCAAAGATTTTCTCATAGCTACATTTATTATATAGTCAGTTTGAACTTAGCTCAAAGAGCTACAGCAAGTGGGTTATTAAGTGTGTAACTGTGAGAACACCTGTGCTTCCTCAGCTGAAAATGCCTCCCCAGCCCCCAAATACGATTTTCCTTTTTCTTTTTATTATTTATCCACTTCAGTTTTCACACTGTAAGAGAAGAAGAAACCATTCCTTCCATTTGAACAGAGGTTTTTATCAGATCTTAAAGTAATTTCATCTCCTTTCTGAGGTGCGTGAGCGTGTCTCCTTTCACTCTCTTCCCATCTCCTCTCCAAGGGGTTTGGGTGTCAAGCAGGGGTGCTGCAGGCAAATTTCTCCTGGTGCTGCTGCTCTGGACAGTGTGGAAGGGCCTCAGATGATGACTGAAGCCCTTAGAGTTACCTGGGTTGTGCAAAAGTGCCCTGCTGCTTACCATTAGTCAGGGTTTGCTGTTGGGAAGGAGAAACGCTGTTTTGAAACCTAAACTGAGTTGTCTAGCACTGCTATTGATGACTTGAGTCCATTTTTCTGGGTTTTTTTCTGGTTTTCCCTAATGTATAGTAAAGGATGGTTATGTTTATGGCTTTTACTGCTTCCAAGTGGTCAAAATTAATGTAATCCTGTTTATAATGCCTACTGTCTGCTTGCATTTTCCCTTTGTTTTTCCTTCCTCTTCTCTTCTAGCCCGCATCACTATAATCAGAATGACTATTTTGTTCCAAAAATATCCTTTAATAACTAGGTATGGAAAAAAATCTGAAGCTGACTAATTCATCCTTCATATTCTGGGGGGAAGTGGGTTTAAGAGAACATATAGATCAGATGAGCTGCTGTTATTTGTTGTCTTAGCAGATCCCTGTGAACTCTCTGCAAGCCTGAAGGCATTTACCATATGCCAACTGCTATGTTTTTTTCTCAGTTTATAAGTATTCAGGATTTTCCACCAGTAGGTTGAAAGAGGGGAGGTTTAAATGCATGACCTGAAACAGAGTTGAAAGTAGTTGTTTATCTCTACTAGTATGACAGCCTTACAAAAAACTTACAAATGAACGTGGGATTGATTTTTTAAATTTTTATTAAATTGTTAATAGTACTAAATTGACCTTTGGGAACTAAACCATGCTTCAGATATTTCCCTGACTGGGGCTGTCTTGCATTAAAATGTTTGAAGAAACAACATATTTTATCATCACGAAGAGTGATAAAATCACGCTGTTTCCTTGCAGACGCCATCCCGCCGAGCTATTACAGCCTTTACTTCCGAATCGTCAGATTTGACGTCTCAGCGATGGAAAAGAACGCCTCCAACTTGGTGAAGGCTGAGTTCAGGGTCTTTCGCCTGCAGAACTCAAAGGCCCGCGTTTCGGAGCAGCGGATAGAGCTGTACCAGGTATGGCAGCACCTCGGACACGTCAGCTCCCCACCCTGCTGCTGCAAACCCATTTGCAGATAGTGCAAACCATGGGGAGAAGCAGCTGAGTCCCCCCTCCCCAAAGCAGCCTCTTATTTCAGTGCCTTCCCTAGTAAGGACTTTGCTCAGAATCATATGATACTGAAATGTGCAAACTTTTTCTAGCAGTTGAGCCTCAGGGCTCCAGAGTTTTGAGCCAGCAGTGTGCCCAGGTGGCCAAGAGGGCCACTGGCATCCTGGCTTGTATCAGCAATAGTGTGACCAGCAGGACCAGGGCAGTGATTTTCCCTCTCTACTCAGCCCTGGTGAGGCCACATCTCAAATCCTGTGTCCAGTTCTGGGCCCCTCACTGCAAGAAAGACGTTGAAGTGCTGGAGCGTGTCCAGAGAAGGGCAACAAAGCTGGCCAAGGGTTTAGAGAGGGAGTCCTCTGAGGAGCAGCTGAGGGAGCTGGGGGTGTTTAGCCTGGAGAAAAGGAGGTACAGGAAGGGACCTTCTCACTCTCTACAACTCCCTGAAAGGAGAGTGCAGCCAGGTGGGGATTGGCCTGTCCTCCTGTGCAACCAGCAACAGGACAAGAGAAAATGGTCTCAAGCTGCAGCACAGGAGGTTCAGGTTGAAGATCAGGAAGAATTCCTTCACTGAAAGGGTTGTCGAGTGTTGGAACAGGCCGCCCAGGAAAGTGATTTCCGCTTTTTCACCATCCCTGGAAAAGTTCAACAAATGACTGGACATGGCACCTAGTGCCATAGACCAGTTGACATGGTGGTGTTTGGTCAAAGGTTGGTCTCCATTATCTTGGAGGTCTTTTCCAACCTTAGTGATTCTGTGATTCTATGTTTCAGCATATAAAAAAAGTGAGAGAACAAGACATCAAAAAGGTTATTCCCAGGATCTCTGTCTACCAACACCTGGCCTGAACTGCGGTTCACATAGAAGTCAAATTGCTCTCTCTGGCCTTTGTTCAGGAGAAGCTTTTTCAGCTTGCCTTGTAGAAATGGCATAAATAAGTGAATTGCAAAGCTTAGCAGTTTCAAACCTGGTTTCTGTATAGTAGTCCAGAGGCTGAGACAAGGGAGTGGACAATTCTGGGATTGTGGAGTGAGTAAGAAAATGTCCCATGACTCTTTCACTCCTGAGTGTTGACAAGATTTATGTCATTTAATCTTTAAGTATTTTAGAGCCTTTAACTTCACTTAACTTAGAGTCTGTGCATTTGTGCAAATACTGTCTAGAGCATATTTCATCTAAAGCATTTTTCACTTCACTGAGAAACACAGCAAGTAAAAGGGGCCCAGCTCCCAGCAGTTTTATGCTAAGTAAAACTCATGGTTGTTCCAGCAACCTGTGACATGTTCTGCTGAAAACCCTGATGGATAGGATACCACCTTGTAAAAGGGTAATGGAGCCCCTTTTTAGCTCTGTTCTTGCTGTCTGCATTAGCTGTGCTTGGGCACTGTCCTGGGCTTGCAGCACTGTAGAGTTCCGCTAGGATTCAGTGGGTGCAAATTTGAGTGAGTCTTTGCCCTCACTTTGAATGTTCACCTTTTTCTGCCTGGTCTGGTCAAGTGGAAGCCAAACTTGGAGCAGAGAGAGGGGGCAATTTGGGTTCATGTGCATGCTGAAGTGACAGTAAAAGCCAGTCATGGAGGCTGACAGCAGGAAAAGTGCACTGGTCTGCTTAGATGTTGTTTAAATGCAGGAAAAGCTTAATTCCCATTTGAATGCAGTTCAGGTCCACAGGTGGTCTCTGGGGGCTGCGACCTGACTGCCTTGCTTTCCAAGAACAGAATGGCAGAAAAGCTGAGCAAATAATGTGTTATTTGTTACAAGGGAAAGCTAGGAATGTCTACCAAGAATCACTGGTGTTGCCTGTATGGAACAGCCATCCCAGAGAAATACGCTGAGTCCCAGTGATGCTGCCACAGCAGCCTGCTGAAACAATTATATATTCTGGCTTGACCTCACTGTTCAGACATCTTAAAAGAAGTTGATGGCATCTCTGGGCTTTCTGTTGTTCTACTTTTGAGAGCTTTTAGTCAGCCACCTGAAAAGACTACAGCTGTGGTTGCCTGAACTCAGTTCATTGCCTTTCTGTGTTTGAGGAACATGGGACACAAAGGGTTCAGCAGAGGTATGGAAGAAAGGGCCTTTGCTTGGCTGGGATTTTGCCTTGTGATGAGAAACAGCTGGGGCTTACTTGAAAGAGCCTGACTCCAGCAAGCCTGTGCCCATGGAAATGACTGACACCAGCATCCAGGGCAGGTACTTGGGTCCCTGGATAAATATATGGCTGGTGAGTAAGGCAGTTTCTTTTTTAGGCTGGGTGGAGCATACTGAGTGAAGTGTTAGGTGAGTAATGAGTGCAGGTTATTGTAGGATTAGATCTTTTCTCCACCAAGTAACAGGCAAGCCAAAGGCAGCATGCCCTGAGTGTGTGTTTGTGCCAGGCATATTTTAGGCATGTTACTTTGTTCCTTTGCTTGTAGAGAGGCAAACTGTCTCTGGAGCATTTCCCTTTGGTCATGTTTATTTCTTGCAATGTGTATGCAGCTCTTCCTCTACTTTGTACGGGGTATTACAACTCTGTTGTGGCCAGTCTGAACTGCATGGGTTCCTCGCCAGCAGCTCTTCTGCAGGAGCATGAGAGTCCCTAAATGTTGCTGCAACTGATCTCCATCACAGCATGTGAGGTTAGCATGCAGTATTTAACAGGAAAAGCAAAAGCAGGGAGAAATTGGAGAGAAGGGACCCCAGATGCTTTTGGGTCCCTTCCAACTTGAGATATTCCATGATTCTGTGGTGTATTGTAAAACAGTGCTATAGAAAGCATCCTAAAACATACTATGTGAATTCCAGAGATTAGAAAGAAGAAAATCTATGAAGGTGAAGAAAGATGGGTGGGAGGCATTGGTGCCACAGTGATGCTGGAGGAGCTTCAGGTCTGTGTATTGATGTATTGAGAATGCAGATAGAGTTGTCTAGTGGTGAGCAAAGGCACAAACATGGGAGGTAAAAGGGGAGAGTGAGGAAGATCCTCATTTCAGTAGGAGGGGCAAATATGTTCTGTAAGGGCTGAAGACTTAGATATCTGACTCCAGCATGAAAAGCCATGCATGGAGAGTGAGCCTTGAAGAGGAGATGGCTGGTGGAGTTGGCATAAGCAGCTGCTGCTCCTCCTCTGTGCATGAGCTTTGCTTCCTGTCTTGTGACATACGTGCTGGGCTTGCCAGGGCTGTTGTGCCCAGAAGGAACAGTGTGGTTTTTCGTCTTGCATAAGCAACATTTAATTATTAGGGGTTTTTTCCTCCTCCAACCAAGTTTCAGGTTGCCTAGTATTTTCCTTTGTTGTGGAGTTCTTCGTGATGAGGGTTTTTGAAATTCCTCTCATACCTGCAGTTTCAAGGAATAGTTGTTCCTTTGTCCCCTTGTCTTTCTTAGTCAAGCAGGAGGAGAGGGGCAGAAGTCTTCTGGAGAGAATCAGAGCTCTCTTGCTGTTCACTGAGATAGACCCTGAACATGTGCACATCACCTACCTGCCCTCCAAGAGCTTTCTGATTTAGTTCAGTGGCAGTTTAGTAGTAGCACATATACCACTGGTGCAGAAGGGACAACATTCGTCTAAAGGACTATTTTAGGAACAGCTAGAGACAGATGTGCAGGGTAAATTGCAAAAATAAGCAAGCAGAATATAAATATTTTGTTTCTCTGCCTGATTCTTTCTTTGTGTGGTCCTCTGACCTTACAGATCTATCCCTTAAAATGAAAGAAGAAATGCAAAACTGCACCTTTTCAGCTAAGCTTTCCTCAGGCTGTACTTGGCTCCCTTTTCCAAACCACATCAGAAAGGGACTTTGTGTTTTCCTACAGCCCTTGTTTGCACTGACTCCGGGAAGGCAGTCTGGGGCTGCTTGGCCTGGTGAGCCAGGGCTGTGGCCCCTTGTTCCTGGCCCCTGCCACAGCAGAAGCAGGACCCTGTTCCCACCTTAGAGGCTGAATTGGAGCAGAGAGCGCCCCATTGCATTTATGCTGGGAGTGAGTGGTTATTAATATGTTTGCCAGGTTTTCTGCCATCTGGATTTCTCCAGGCAGTGAGTCCTAGAGATTATTTCTCATGGAGATGCCCTGGATGCATCCGCGAAGCCAACGGGCAAGCGGTAATCCCTGTGAGCAGAAAATGTCTGTTTTCACCCAGAAAACTTCTCTTGGTATTTAAGGATTAGTCGGCCACATCTGTGTGTTCCTGCACAGATGGGAAATGCAGTGCACATACTAAGTAGTCTTAAGATGGAAAATAATAAAACTCACAGAAGTAGGAATTAAGTTACTTTTATAAGGCTGGTATAAAAGCTTCTGTCTCTTCTTGGCTCTGGTTAAGTGAAGCCGCAGAGAATTAAATTCTTTAAAAGCACTATCTTTTCTGTTGTTTCTTCTACCCGAAAGGGAGGCTTAATCTGATGGTTATACTGCTGATCATCAGCACGTTGGAGAGTGGGAAGCCGGAGGGAAGGAAGGAAGCGGCGTGACCTCAGACAAGTCCTGCTTCTCCCGCCTTTCCACCGCGCCATGCTCACTCAATGCGCTTCCCAACGTGCACCAAGACTTCAGAAAATATTAAGAGGATAAAGTGCTTTTGGGGAAGGGAGGAGGAATAATATTAAATAAACAAGTTTTAGCATCCTCCAGTGGCCCTTGCTATGTTTTTAAAGATTTATGCCAAATGCAGGCTTTATTGGAATTTGATCAGATAAAGCTCTGTTGTTATGGGAATGTCTTTGTTCATCAGTGTTCTTGCCTGCTTTGAAGACTTCATCACATCTTTCTTTTATTAAGGTGCTTCTGTATTTATGAATAAAGTCCCTGCACCCTCCAAAAAAACCCTTGTCTTTTATGAATAAGCATTCCAAAAAATAAATAGACACTGTTGCAAAACAGAACTAGTGAAAACCCTTACAGGGTGAAAAGACATCCTTCAGAGAGTGCTGTGGCACTGGGTTTAAGGTATTTTTATTATGTACAGGCAGTCAAACAATAACAAGTAATAATTACTTCCTGTGGCAGTGGTGCCATATTTTGTTAACACATCATAAAACATCATGAAAAATGCAGCTGAAGCGCTGTGTTTTATTGTCATTGTTATCTGAGGCTGCTGTGGCTGGGGCTACCTGAGAGGCTGTGGATGGGAGGGATGTCCCACAGGATGTATCAGAGCACAGGGTTGGGGCAAATACACAGTGCTGGTTTAAAGCTGCGGGGGACACATCAGATTGCAATGAAGAATTTGAAGCAAACAGGAGCAGACCTTTGGTCTTTCCATGTTGGGGAGGGCCCAGTCCATGTCAAGAACTCCTGTGGAGCTTGCTCAGGGTCTAGGGTCTGTCCTCTTGGCGGTGGTAGCCCCCACTTCTTCCAGGGCTTCTCTCTCTGCTTGGAGGTATGAGGAGGAAGATGCTGTGGAACATATTACCCCATTATGAGTCAGATTTAAATTTAAACCACAGTCGGTTGTTCAAATACTTTCAATTCAGACAGTGTTTTGTCTTGTTTTTCAGTTGGGGAATACGTTTAGAGTGAGCTACTATAGATTTGGGCCAAATCTCCACGGTGCAAATCTGAGGCAATTTACACTGACTGCAACAGAGATCCTTCAGACTGATCTCTGTATAATCAGGAGCAGAGGGGCCTTGCTCTCTTTTCTTGCCAAAAATTGCCGTCTCTAATGCCACAGAAGAAAATACCATGAAGCAGGATTTGTGGCTGTGAGCTGGCGCAGGATGTCTGTATTACAGATATCACCTGGGGCACTTGGTTATAATTGACTGCCATTGCTGTGACCCGCATCTAACATAATGCATTTGGATCTCACAATTTATGTACTGCTGTCCTGAAACCAGACTCTTGCATTCTGAAAGGTTACAAGGTTATGTGGAATGGCAAGTGTACAGTGTTCTTTGAAGTGCCAAACTCAGCATAAAAGTGTGGATATAGAGGTCTACCAACCTCCTTCTCTTTCCCCCAGCAACAGCTCAGGACCAGAGGAAGTTAATTTGCAGTATATTTCAGTTGAATTGCTGTTTTTTCCTTGTTCCAGAATTCCTTTCTCTGGTTGCAAATACTGTATACTACAAAAGATGTCAGTACATTGGAGACTGTGTATAGAGTACCTTCAGCAAATAATCTGTGAGCATGAGGGGAAATATTTATGGCTGCATCATCTTCACTGCAATTTGAGAGTGTATCAGATGCAGCCACCTCTTGCCAGGAGCAGAGCAGTTACTGAAGACGACTTGAAGAAATATATTATATCCCCATCAGCTCCTGGCAAGGGCCAAGAGTGTACTTCCCATCTAGACACTGCCACATGTAGAAATGCAGGTGTAGATGGATGTATTGCCATTTGTGGTGCATGTACGTTATCAGAGGCATGGGAGGAATGCGTGGGCATGGTCAGGAAACAACTGCTGGGTTTGGGTTCTTGCTCTTTGGGGTAGGGTTTGTTGGGGTAGCCAAGCCTGCATTACGCTGGGACCTGAGCAAGTTTGGACCAAGCAGCTCAGCGTGGTAGTTACGGGGCTGAGGAACATCAGGTTGGCTTGATGGCAGTGTACTAGAGAGCCTGTTGGAGGGGGAAGGGTGGTGTTCCTGTTCTGGGGAGGTGTAGGAAACAATGAGAAGCTTTGTTGGAGAGAAGCCTACATGAAGAAGAATAGATGATGGGAGAAAATGGAGGAGGATGGGAGTGGTTTGGGTGGAAACCTGTAGGTGATGGGAAGAGAAAACCACAAGGGGAATTGTGAGTTGTGGGGAACAATGCAGGCAGTAGGAAAGGAAGAAAGAAGAGGGACTTGTGGAAGAAGACGACATCTTGGAAGAAGTAGTATGTCCAAGTATTCATTTAGCCAAGAAAGCTGCATGCCACAATGTTGTAGTAAAATGCACATGAAGATGAGATATGACTGTCGGGGATAGGGCCGAGGAAGAGAAATGGGCTTAGGAGACCTGTGCATAAAGGAGGGATGAACACAGGAGTACCCTGCAGTGTCTGGGAGATTTGGCTAGAAGACAGGAGAACCCACTCCGTTTCTGTTGACTTTGGCTCCTCTTTGTTGATATTTCAATAAAACATAATGTGCCTTTGGCAAGTTAAAGCTAAATGCTAGATAAGTTTACGGGATTTTTTTGTTTTGCTTCATTTTATATAAAACCTTTCTTTGGAGCTATCTTAAAATCTCCCAAATGGCAGGAAATTGCCCTCAATATTTCAGAATCTTCCAGGAGAAGGACCCCAGACCCTCCGTTCTTGTTTATTGCTTATACAATGCAGAGTCTTCCTGCCTGCTTAAACATAAGTCAGGCTGGATGGCCTTGGGGCTCTGTCCCCAACTTACACTGCACATGTATCTTCAGTATCAGGAGGAAGGCCCTGTTTGGGGAACAAGTGGAGAGGAAATCCTTTCCCAGGATCCATTCTCTTCTCAGAGCTCATCCCCTCACCGCAGGGTGATGCAATGAGTCAGTCACAGTGATTCCATGACATACTCAGCTTCCCCTCCCTTTTTGACCCTGTTTAAGTGCTCGTCTCTTTACCCCCCTCACACTTCACCTTCTTTTACCTTTAAGTGAGCATCAGCCAACACTGTAAGAGAATCCCTCTACAGCTGTAGCCCATCCAGATATAAAAGAGGTTGGGTTATGTGTGCAATATGTTCTTTTTATTTGCAAGTTTGCATGAAGAACGTGTCTGGCAAGTTCCGAGCAGATGGATCAGAGAGCTATGGGTTTTTTACAAACTTTGGCAAGTACTCCATACCTTTCTTTGTATTTTGGCAGGAACTCTGCATCTCATATACTAGTCTCTAAAGATTCTACCCTCAGCTTGAGCCCGATTCGGAGACCATTGCAAGTAATGGAAAGACTTCATTGATAAGCAGGGGGACTGTAAAGTCCTTTTAACTCCATAGCACTGAAGGCAGAGCCTGAATTACTCACTCCATTGCAGAAGTGGCTACAAGAAGAGCTTGAAAATTCACACTGACAATTTTTTAAAAACACACACAGCCAGTCTCTTGCGCTTAGAAGCAGCTAAGATTTTGATAGCCAGTAGATTCCCAATTATCTGGCAAAAGGTACTGTATGGAAGCTTTGCACTTCACACCATATGTTTTCATATATAACGAGTAAGAAACTGGAGAGGTTTGCAGCAGAATCAAAGACCTGCTTTTCCTTGTGTCCAAGATAGGATCAAAGGCCTCAGATTTAACCAGGGAATGAGAAAGGATTGATAATTAGCATGGTCATTTTTTAAGTTTCAGAAAGAGCTGGCTGAAGTCCCTGAGAGCCGTCTGAGGTGACCTTCGAAATCTGGAACCAGGCAGTGAGTGAATCTTTCAGTAGGGTGAATGGTATGTAAGAATTTGCGAACAACAAGCAGCTTCATATGCAGACCTTGGGAATCTGGTCATTCCAGTGTAGAGAGTTAGGCTGGAGTCCACTGCAGTTTCTTCTAGCTCAGAGGAGGTTATCCTAAATGGCAGTTTTCAGCCATGGTGTGCATAGCTGAACTTATCTCTGCTCTCATGTTAACCAGCATAAGCACATAATTTACCGCTGGATCTCATTGTTTGGGCTTACTTACTTTGAGCTTACAAGTACATGTCAGGTTATTTCCATTATTTTTAAAAGGGCCATGAAGTTCCAGTGGAAATCATGGATAATGACTGATAAGTCAGAGAAAGAGTAGTGAGCCTGCCAAGAAGTTGTAGTACACAGGAACATCACAGGAGTCTGAAATGACAGAGAAGAGAAGGGAAGGGAAGGAAGGAAGTTATCAAGAGGGCCAACAGCATCTGGAGGGAGGAGATCAGACAGTCCAGAATGAACACAGAGGAAAGACAGATTAATAGCAGGTTTTCACAAGATAATGCCATATTTACTGCTTTCAGTGTCTGCAGAACCCACACTGGCTGACAGCAGTGACCATTTCAAGCGCCAAGGCAATACAGGAGACAGGATAGATATTTTTAAGTGGCCATATGATCTTATTACTGTGTTTGGAAAGTTCATCAACTTGTTTTAAGAAACTGTAAGTCACCAAAAATATTTCCAAACAGTTGGTGACCATAATTCTCAGACCCAGCTATAAAATGCTCTTGTTGTTGCTGAAGCTTGGCCTCTCATAGGTGCCCAGGATTTTCTTGGCTGCAGCAGATGTATGTCATTGATGCATCAGCCTGTGTATCATCACTGCTGAACCACATTCAGTTTTTTGTTTGTTTGCTTGCTGAGGAGGTGGTGAATTTATTAGCCAAAACTATCCCACTGTAAATTATACTTAATAGTAGTTTTTCTATTCTTCTGCATCTGATTGTGGTGACAATAGAAGACTAGAAGTAGTTATTGGCCAGAACACCAAATCTGAAATGAACTAAGCAAGTTGCTGTTCTGGAGCTCTAGTTATTTGAAAGAACCAGTGTATCTTTATGTCAAATTTTTTCCTTTTAGTTGTGTAATGAGTCATGAAGACAGGCTGTTCTGGTGTCTGCTGTCAGTGGTTATTGTCTAGAATACATACACTAATGTGTTGATTCAGTTATCCCCTGCTTTAGCTGCCTAAATATATGAGCGGGGGAGTAGGCAAAGGAAAATTTGAGCAAAATAATAATGTTTCTTTTAACAGCGTCTTGGGGTTTGGAGTTTTTTCAGTTTTGTTTTTGAACCAGTTTAATTACACTGATGCCGAGTGCTGCTGCTCTGCTCATGTCAACTTCTGATATGTCCCATTCTTTAAAGAAGCCATGTTTCTGCTAATTTTGCAAGCATTCTGCTTTGTTTGTTATCATGAATTATGTAGCGTTCTCAGTGTACTTTACAGTTTATAAAATACAGGCGAAGATAATCCTTATCCTTATTTTTATACTCAGAACTGTATGATAGTTTCTTGAGGGTATAAACATGTGTGCCTGTAAATAAACAGTTTCATCCTCCAGTATTTTAATGAAGATTTCAGCTACTTGATACTTAAATTTTTAAAAAATATATCCGTTAATGCTTTCCAGTTAGTCTGAAAAATAAGCATAGCAAGTGTCAGATGTAATTTAGAAGTCATTATTTTCTGGAAGCTCCTCATTCTTCTGCAACCAGTTTGTGACAAAACTAAAATCTTTCACTGCTTAATGCCCTGGTCATGGTGATTTGGGATATGCTTTCAAGATAACATCATGGGTCAGTCTCCTCCAGTGGATGAAAAGGAGCACAGACAAGTCCCTGCCAGCTGAGGAGAGGTTCTCCCTCAGAAGACTGAGCAGAAGGAAGAGTAGATTTCAACAGGATTTGTAAAATACCAGAAGTCTGGCAGGCCTGATGAGGGTGGCATGTGAGTGCTGTCATCACCAAGATCCCAGGCTGGGCTTCCTAAACATATGGAGCTGTGCAAACAAGAGCAATGCTTTGTTTGCATCTGGCTTCTTCATGAGCCATTTCCTGCAATTAACTGCATTAATCATTTATTCATGTGTTTGTTTCACCTTGATCTGCTGGCAGTAGCTGCATGTATGTGGTATCTAGAGACCTTTCATGGTTATTTGTAAGACAATATTTTCCCCAGGTGTTTTCAAGAAGCCTCAGAATTGAAAAAAGGGTATATGAGGGCTAGGTTAGCAGTGGGCATAGAAAAAGCTAGGTAGAAAGCAGTGTACAAGACGCTGGTCAAGAGAAGATTAACAAGTTTTTTGGTTGGTTGTTTTCCTGTGAAAGGGAGGAATCACATACAAAAACAGGGTAGAAAAAACTTGAAATTGTTCTTAGAACTTAGAGCATTGCTACTGAATGAAAATTACTCTGCTTACTGGTCTAGAAGTGTGGTGGATCAGCTTTTGGTAACACTTCTTTCTGTTCAGCTCAACCCCACAGCATGTGATCATATGCATATGTTCCCTGTGTAATCACTTATTATAACAGGCAGCTCTACATTATCACTCTGTTGGAAGCAAGAGCAAGTAAGCAGATATCCCTGGACAGACATCCTCGTGTTCAGAACCCAAGTTTGTTGGTTTTGGGCTTTCTCTGAGGTGTGTGTGAAGGTGTGCATGCTCACACCTGTACGTGCACGGCCATCGTGCATCATCAGCTGCTTGTCCGTGCAGGTGTTTGGATGTGTCGCTCCTCAGTGAGGGAGGTGGGGCTGCCTGTGTGGAAACTCTGTCTCCTGCTCATGCAAATGATGGGATTTGTGTCTCTGCATGCAAGGGGTGATGCACAGGATTCCCCCACCGGAAAACCCTAGCCTTCCACGTCATGACCTGGAGTCAGACCAAACTCTTTCTGCCTCTTTAAGAGGGAGTGTTTGGGTAAGGTGCCAGAAGGAAATAAGAAAGGATTAAAGGGGAAGTTTAACTCAGTTGACTTTCTCTTCTGTGGGTTTTCTTTTTTCCCCTTGCTTTCTGTTAGTATTTTTAGTGCACTAAAATCTTTTGCACAAAGGCTTTCATTTAGCTCCTGCAGGTACAAGCTGTGCAGCAGCAGTTCTGATAACAGTGTTTGATGTGGTTGTGATGGGCTAAGCACAAAGGTGAGGTGGTGTTTACAGGTAAGGCAAGGCAATGTTTATAGGTGAAGGTAAATATCTCTTCAGAGACCAATCAGTGTGGTTGGAAGAAGTCGACAAGCTTTCAAGCACAAAAGCTACAAGGCACAGAAGAAGTTTTTATTCTTTTTTTTAAACTAAATTAGTTGATCTAGTAGGAAGAAAGGATTGGAAACACTGAAAGAGAAGTTTTTCATTGAGGATATAGGCTTGAGGGTGTATTGGAAGAAAAAGGTGTGTTGCTGATGGGGAAGGTTAAAACCAGAAACATAGGGCAAAGTAAAAAGAAGCGAACCAAAGGGAGAAAATGGTAGAGAGAACCTAAAATTTCTGGAAGACTCATTTGAAGAATATATTGTAGTTGTAATAATTTCTGAGAGATTCCTACAAAAAAGGCCCTTTTGTTTACAGCCATATGGAGTTCAATTGCTTCCGTGTGGATGGACATAGAATACAGTGTAGGAAAATATCTTAATCAGACTATTTTGTGGGAAGAAATGGACTCTGGGATCCAGCCTAGGATTTATTTTTCATTAGCTTTCCACACTTGCAACAATGTAAGAGAAAAAGCAGTGAAAAGGGAAATTATGAGGCTAGAAGATCATTCTTGCTTGAAAGTACTCAGTTTGTTGGCATCATACATTACACTAAATTTATAAAGATACTAAACCCAAGAGAAGGAGATTGAAGTTAATTTCACTAAGTGTGACACTCGTCTCACTTAACAGCCTTTTGCTTGAGAACTGCCAGTGCCTGTTTAACCCATGGTGTGAATTGTGGAAAATATCTCATACCTGGTTTGTGACTTTTTACCTCATTCTTCATAACTTTCTTCCTGAACATGCTGCATAAACAACAAACTTTGGGAAACTTTACTTTCAAATATTGTAGATACCATAGTACGGATAATATCCAACTCTTTCAATCCACGGTATCCATCCTGTCCCACAGTGCCATACAGTTCTGAAACCTGCCAACACTTTTCTTGTCATGCAGCTCAACAGTGAGGATGGATTTCCTTGTACCATTGGATATGTGCAGTGATGATTTCTTGTACTTTTGCAAATGCCGTTCATTCCAGGTGCACACTGCCAGCCCTTGACTTTGTCTTTTGGTAGCAATTGGGATAAAGACTGGGACAAATACATGTTATTTTTGATACCAAGGTGCAGCTGTGTCTTCAGAATATGTCTAAGACCAATTATAGTTAACATCAGGAGATTGCTTTTGGCACATTACTTACTTTTAGTCCTTACATCACTGCCAAAACTGAGGTATGCAGTTTCTGGAGTCTTTGGAAAGATATGACTGTGCAGAAAGGAAGAGAAATGAGCCAAGTTCTTGTGTCCCATTTGCCTCACACCACCCCCCC
>VZTJ01000753.1:1754904-1768332 GCA_013397795.1 Orthonyx spaldingii
TTGGTGTCCCATTTGCCTCCCCCCCCCCCCCCCCCCACCCAGCCCCAACACATCTTTGCAGAATGACAGCTGCATTACATCCTCAGAAACACTTGACCTGATAAAGACTAAAGAGAAGGCAAAGTTATATTTATACTTCTCTGGGACTTTCCCAGCATTGATTACTGATTCTCTCATCCCTCTGGCACTTCTGAGCAATGGTAGTCCCCTTGCTGCTGCCGGACTCTCTGTAAACAGTTATTCAGACACTTTGTTTGAAGGTTATCTCATAAAAAGGAGCTCCAGTGTTCACTGTTTGAGTGCCCTTCGTTTCTGCTGGGGAACTCAGCATTGCCCTTAGTAATCTTCTGGACTGGAACCAACATCTTCTCATGGCTTTTTTCTAAATGTGTTCATCAGAAAGAAGACAAAGAGCTTGTCATGTTGCTGTTCTTTTCATAAGACAAATGTTATTGTAGGAGCCACGGTGTTGGCCTTTGAGAGATCCAGCACTGCCTTGCAACAACTAGAGAGACTACATGCTGACTCCACATGCTGGACAGAATCTGAGCTTTCCAAGCCTGTTTAATTACAAAAAGTCTGATTTTATCACGATGACATAGTTTCACACCTCTTTTGAAATATTTTTCTTTACATATATTTTGTGGTTTCACCATGATTTTATTACAGCAGTGCTTGCTAGATGTCAGGTTCTTCTGGGCTGAGAAAACAGGAGAAAACAATGAGACGTTGTCAGTTACTCATTTGGAGATGGACTTGGATGCTTAAAGAAAGGAAAAACCCGAAACAATATATGAAGTCGCACAGCTGGCATGCCAAAAGTTACAAAGTGATGTTATCATGTGGTATCTTGATTGGAGTTGACTTAATGTTGCATGGCATTCCAGCTCCCTGCATCACAAAACTATCAATAGAGTAATAACCAGAAAGCCTGTTAACAGCCAAAAGTCCAATTGTTTTTGTCCTAGAGTTAGGGTAAATAATAGCAGGCTATGCTTGTATATGGGAAGGCACTCGCTGAATTTTTTGCCTGGGAGGAAGACTGTGGACTCTTGAAATTCTAGTCATGCAGGGCCTGGGTTTCTTTTGCATGGGTATTTTTTATTGCTTGGTCAGTAGAAGCTTTGCTGAAACATTTGACACAAGTGCAAATACAGCTGGCATCAAAATTTGGATGGAAGCAGCCTCACCTGTTGCACAAATCCATGCATGGCCGTCTGTTTAATGTATGATTAGTACCTGAAATCAGAGGGAAGGCTGGAAGCATCAATAAGGCAATACCATACAGGTTAGTTCTAGGGGAGCAATGTAATATCTTCAGTGTACAGACTACATTGTCCAGGCTGAACTTTGGCATCTCCTGCTCTAGCCAGTGTAAGTATTACTGAAGAAGTTAAAATAGCTTCTTTTGATGATTACTGTGATCTCTTGACCCCCTGTATTACAGGATAAGTTTTCAGGGCAGTTCTTTCTGTGTGATTTCTCTCATGAAGGAATATGTGATGGTGTGTTTTGCTTGGGAGCATAAGCTGATTTCATTAGGGTGTTTTTATATTGTTCTTCTCCTTACACACCCTAAGAAGATTCTTTCTGAAATTGTGCATGAATGTTCATCTGCTGCATAGAGGTTTCAGCTGTAATAGTTTCTTCTGCTATTTTATCATGTTAGTGGTCCATTTTAATAGAAACCAGGTAAATGTTAACCTGTAGGCAATCTTATTTGTTGTTTCTTGCAGGTTTTAAAATCTAAAGAACTGTCATCACCAGGACAGCGCTATATTGACAGCAAAGTAGTTAAAACAAGAGCTGAAGGAGAATGGTTGTCTTTTGATGTCACTGAAGCTGTACATGAGTGGCTCCATCACAGAGGTGACAAAAAGTGCTCTTTGCCTTCACTCCTACCCCAACTGCTCTTCCATTAACTCAGAAGTATTTCAGAGTCATTCCACATGTAAAAACCAACTCCACTCACTTTTATGTTTTGCAGACAGGAATCTTGGATTTAAGATAAGCTTACATTGTCCATGCTGTACCTTCGTGCCTTCTAATAATTATATCATCCCAAATAAAAGTGAGGAGCTTGAAGCAAGATTTGCAGGTAATGAAAGAAAAAAAAAAACCCAACTTTTTAAAATGTTGTGGTACTTACTAATTGAGGAGGGAGACAAAAAGCTGTTTCTGCCTCCTAAGTGGCATTCAGCTGATTGAAAATTTGCTCATTTGAGAACCATGATTCTCAGCTGGTAGGAAATGGTACTAAAGACACAAGGGTAAAACTGTATCACCTGAACAATTCTAAAATCAGATGGCATGAATAAGCTGTCTCATTTCATGCATGCAGCTTTGATGTCCTTAAGAGCCTGTGTTACAGTTTGCAGCATGCACACAGGATATGCATAAAGTTTTGGATTTAGTAGGACTGTTGCACAGTTTGCCATCTGCTATTGGATAGTAATGAGAAAACATGCTCAATATTTTCAAAATAAATCCTTTGACTGCTCTCCATCCTAATACTGTAATGAGTCAGTCAAAAAGATTGGAATGAGTGGGCATTAAAAAATAAAAACCTGTGTGGTGCCGGTTATGGATATATGTGCTCTTTATGGACAGCAGGCAAGGTGATGCAGAGTAAATATATCAAGGTCATATAAACTCTCTTGTGTTTTAAGCCATTAAACTTTCAGTTTCACAGAGGGAAATGATATTTAATTGACTGTACTATTAGAGTTACCATTCACCAGTATATATGAACCTAGAACTATATTAAAACCAATTTAAACCTAAATGCTGTTCATGAAGTTCTCATTTATTGAAGTGTATCATGATTTGGTTCACTTGTGGTCCAAGTATTTGGCTATATTCCTTGTCAAGTATTAAGTATTTCTAACCGTTGTTTCAGTGCATTGGAATTTTTTCCTGTAAGTAAATACATGTACTGTACATATGATTAAAACCATTGTATGTATTTAAAAAATTGTTATTATGAGGTTTGGTCACTGTAATTGCATGTGGTAAAAAAAGAGTAGTGTATCTTTTTGTGTTTAGATAGTAGTATCTGGCTGGGGAGGTTAATTTTCTAAAGGATCTTAACAAAAGGCATAACTTGACTCCTATGAAAGGCCAATACCTTTAGTCTCTTGCCTGTGCTATTGCCATGATAAGAAGCTAGTAAGGCAGTTAGCGTTCAAAGAGAATACAAAATGTGAGGCCATGGATTGCCATTTCAAGAAGAAATACTTTGATCAGTGTCTTTGCCATGTCCATATAAAGGAAGAGACTAGCTGACTTTCTGGGGATAATAAGCAGATTTAAGTAAACTGGCGATGAAATACAGAGGATTTACAAGTATTAAAAAGGAGTGAATGTGATGGAGAAAACTGATGGGATAGAAGTAAGAGTGGGAAATGAAGGTGAAGTATCCAGAGCAGCTTTAAGTGTGTTAAAAGGTTTTAAAAGGTACATACCTGTTAAAAGTTGGGAATACTGCTCTAACTGAAGCAACAGAAGAATCACTTATTGGGGCATTTGAAACTAAGCAATGCAGATGCAGTGACTGAAATTATCTCTTCTATTACTCATTTAAACAGTTTTGGTAAATGTGCTTAAATGCCATTAAGCTGCTGTGAATGTGGGAGGGCTGATACAATAGATAACATGAGAACTGTGAAAGTATTAGACATCTTGGGTTGAAATTTGCCCCCACTTCCCCGGTAAACATGCCCACCTGACACCATCATGGCCCAGTTTCTGAGAGATTTTTTTTAAGAGATGGTTTATTTAATTTGTGAAGAAAAAGCAACACAATGTTTATCACCAAAATGTATTTTTTGAAGGTATTGATGACTACACATATTCCAGTGGTGATGTGAAAGCTTTAAAGTCCAGTAGGAAAAAATACAGTGGGAAGACCCCACATCTTCTGCTAATGTTGTTACCCTCCTACAGACTTGAGTCGCAACAGCCCAGTCGGCGGAAGAAGCGTGCTCTAGATGCTGCCTATTGTTTTAGGTAACTATGCCTCCACATCCAATATTCTTACACAGTCCTACCAGCCTGGGAGGTGTCATGTAGTTGTTTATCGTGTTTCTTTACAGTTGGCATTTATACAGAACACAGACCCTCATTCTCAGACCCAGGGGGTCTGTGTGCAGCAGGCCTCTGCCCAGCAGTCTCCAGTCCCACAGAGACAGGGGCAGATTGTTGTGACCTTAGACAGCAGAAACTCACTTCCATCTGGGATGATTCCCAGATGCATTAGCCTCATAGTTAGAGCCAAATTATCTCATTCACTTTGCTCACCTACTGAGAGTCCCCTCTGTAGGACCTGGAGAAAAACACTTGACTAGTCCTCCAGGGAAGCTGTTAGCTTTGTCTGTATGAGCGAGTCCTGCCATGTCTAAGCATCCAGTTTCAGTTACAGCATAAATTACTATTGATTTGATTTAGTTGAGAATTTTTGTGACTCAGACTTGCCTTCCTATAAAGGATCATTCACGCAGCAAGCAACTGGATTATTTTTATTCCCTGTGTTGTCTTCGTCATGACCAATGTGTTTGTATTTTACTTCCCAGGAATGTGCAGGATAATTGCTGTCTGCGTCCACTTTATATTGACTTCAAGAGGGATCTTGGCTGGAAATGGATTCATGAACCTAAAGGATATCATGCAAATTTCTGTGCAGGAGCCTGCCCGTATTTATGGAGCTCAGATACTCAGCACAGCAGAGTGAGTAATGGGTTTGCTAATTTTCAGCTTCTGTTTTATAACTACAGGTTGAGCTATGCTTCTGGGACTGACATCATCACCAGTGCCCAAAGTTCACCTCAATAACTAGAATGATGAAATGTGGCCCTGTAGAGGAACTCACACATGGCCTCAAGCTAGTGTTGAAACAGGAGGAATGTATTGGCACAGAGATTTCCTTTTTTTTATGTGTTCATTAATATGAACGCATGGTTGGATTGAATGCTTTTTGTATGTAGCCTTTGGAGGTGGCCTGGAAGAAGCTTTCCATTATAGAGCATGAGTGGAAGATGGCACAATGAGTTTGGTCAGCAAAGGCACTGAGAGAGGCACTTTCAGAGTAATAGAAAGTCTGAATTGTACCACCTGGTCATCACCTACTTTTATCATCTGCCATTTCAAGGTTAGCACCTGCTGTGCTGAATTTCATGAAAATCTACTGATAGCTGTGTTTCTTTTACTTCAGAAGACATAGTCTTTCTTGCACTTTGAAAATTTATATGTGAAGGAGGGACTTCGTGTCTGGGATGTTGAAGAACCGAATCATAGTTGTCTGAGATGGGACTTTTTATTTTAGGGGTTAGACTTGGTATTTTAGCCAACTCACTTAGGATGAGTAGTAGTCTGCTGTGAAGTGTTAATTTCCTCTCAGCTATCAATAAGGATGTCTAGACGGTAAATGCAAGAGACAGACATTTGCATCATAGTTATCATAAAGTAAGAATTTCACCCTCGGGTCCATACGAAGAATGATGTCTCCCTGCTTTCAAGCCTCCCTTAAAATACCAAATCAGTGTCAGCCAGCAGGGAGAACTCTCAGTGTCCAAGGGACAGCTTGAGTTCCTTTTGGTTGGTAAAACCGTGATAATCGTGTTCTTCCTGAGCTTACAGACCCCTTTGTAGCTGTCACTGGCTGTGCCATTGTACTATTAGCAATGTCAGCAGGCAGAGGTATAAATAAGGTGAGTATGTTTCCATGCCGGTGTGGAGTAATAGTGTACACATTTTGGAACAGCACTTGTTTTTAAAGGAAAGAGGAAGAGTAACTGTCATGGTCACAAATACGTGGTTTGGATAATTGCCCAAGGAGCCAGAAATTGCCTAATAAAGTAGGTAGTGTTGCTGTCCTGAACAGATCTTCTGTCTCTCTAAGCTGCAAATGTTGTGTGGAAGTTCTAGGAAAAGGTCACTTGGTGTTTGGCTAAGACATTAATGGCATCCTCAGGAGCACCTATGCATCATCAGTGGCTAACCCTACATACTTCCCTTGCAGAGAACCATGCATAGGAATCCAAGGTGACATAGGTGATAACTTCAGTGCAGCTGGTTCTCAACAGGAGTAACTGCACCTTGAGTCCTGGTGCTTGCAGGGTGGCATTAATAGATTTAACTAACATAGCCAGAGGGTAAAAGCAGAGGAGTGACTATGCTCTGAAGAGGTCTGTTTTCTCTTTGGTCATTTGTACGTCCAAAATCCTGTAAACAGCAAATGGCAACTTGAAGAAACAGATAAAAACCTTGCAATTTCTTCTGTACTCATGAATATAGTGTGCCTGTTGATTCAAAGGGCAACACTTTAGAGGCAGACTCCAGGTATGTACCTGCTTTGAGGTTTAAGACTGTATGGACAAAACCTTAGGGAATTCAGGCATACTGTGAACACCAGATTGAAGTGGAAAAACATTAAAAAACCCCTAAAATCCAGGAATCTCCATACTGCTTTCAGTGGGCATTCTCTCAGGTGCTGTGGGAGGAAGAGATGCAGAAAGCAGTTTGCTTGTTAGAGGTAGCTGTCTTAATCTGTCTCTTTTTTGTTTCTCTTTCTAGGTACTCAGCTTGTATAACACCATAAATCCAGAAGCTTCTGCCTCTCCATGCTGTGTATCCCAGGATTTGGAACCCCTCACCATCCTCTACTACATTGGAAAAACACCCAAAATCGAACAGCTGTCCAACATGATTGTAAAGTCTTGCAAGTGCAGCTAAAGAATATCCCTGAAACAGCATGATGTGTGTTTATTAAAAAAAATAACCAAGGAAAAAAAGAAAGAGAGAGCGAGAAGGAAAGAAAGAAAAATAAAAATCCAGGTTCATCAGTGTTAAAAGAAAAAAAAAAGAAGAAAAAAAAAAGCGGTACTAGTCTCTTAACTGTTTGAAAGTTTGTTTTGTTTTTTTTTTTTTTTAAACTGGCATCTGAAGCAAAACATTGAAGGCTTTTTCCTACATTTCACCTACACATAGTGTGAGATAGACAAGAAGCAAAGTTAAAGAAAAAAGAAACCTTTTAAAAAATAAACACTGGAAGAAATTTGTTAGTGTTACTATGTGAAAGGAAAAAAACAGGAAAATCCCATGAAGTGTGGAGTTGCTGTATCTGTCCCGTGCCTTACTTGATCTCTCTGTATTGTTACGCAATAGGCATCCTACCCATTCCTCTTAGCTGTAGAGTTAACAGTGCATTATTTATTTGTGTGTAAAAACTATCAAATGAACATTTCTGTATCACCATTGGAAAAACAAAAACCAGCCAATGTGGACAAAGTGGAGACCAAATAAGCTGCCAGAAATACATATAAAGCCTAAAGGAACACAAGCTCAAAAGAATCAGAAAAGTAATGGTTAGTTTAGTTTGATTAAAATAGAAGTCAGTTATTACATTATTGACAAACTCTGCCTTTAAAATACCTTATTTTTCATGCCAGCTGCCTAGAGAGACTTCTTGTAAGGTCTCAAACCCTTGTTTTAAATACTGAATAATTTACTAATAAAGGACACTCTGTTTCAGTCTCAAAGACAAGTCTATAAGATTTTTTTTTTACTGTAAATTTTAAATGTCAGTTTAGTAAACCAGTGAAATATTTAACATGTACTGGTCTAATCTTCAGACCTTAATATGTTGCTGTATAGCTATGCTATGGGATTTTTTTGTTCTTTTGGTATATGTAACCATACCTAGACTATTACAATAGGTGGGTAGTAAAAGCCAGCTTAATTGGAAACATATCTGTAGATCTCTATTTGTAAACTATTAAAAAATTACGTACTTTATGTGTAATGTGTAAATTTTCACCATATTTTTGTACTCTGTAATACTGTCAGCTCTCACGACTTTGAATTTGAATTTGGGGCTCTTTTTGATCACTCAGAATCATGTGTTTCCCTCTAGCTGGCCAGTACGAGTAGAGTCCCTATACTTTGACTTGCACTACAAATACATGTTTTATAATAATTGCTATACATGTGCTTTGTATATTGTTCATCATTATGGCATAAGCTACCTGGCTCCATTTGTTTTTCTGTTTTATAAAAAAGGATAGGTTAAAGAAATCTCTCCCCCTCCCGTCCTTCCCTCCTTCTCCAGTTATCCCTGTTCATAACACTTGGATCGCGACGCGGTTCGGATTTCTGGGCCTTCCAATTTTCTTTCGGCTGTAGATATTCAAACAGATGGGCAGGGAGCGAGGTGTTGAGAGAAGAGATGTCCCAGCCTGGCTGAGGGCGAGGCAAACCCTTGCAGAGAATGACATTCACCACTGTGCAGGAGGCTGTAGGGAGCATCTGCCGCGGCGATGCCTCGCACGGGGCGGGAGCGGGATCGGAGCGCACTCGGATGCATCAGCCTGGCACACAGGAACTCGGTCCTGCAGCTCCTCTGTGGGACTGCTCCTGCTCCTACTGCAGGTAACAGAGGTTTGCCTTTGACTTCTGCAGTGGCAGAGCAGGCCCCTCTAGGCTGTTGGGGTGTGTGTAAGGATTGGCAGGATCAGCCCCTTGATTTTTGCAAGTTTACCAGTTTTTTTCTCAATAGAGTTCATATTAGAGCTTCTCTTAAAAAAGAGAAAAGGAAAAAGGAACATGGGCATCCTAGGGTTTTGTTGTTGTTTCATATTGTAGAGGGAGTAAAAAGAAAAAAATCACATATTTCATTTTAAAAAAGCCCCAACCTAAATTAGCAAAAAAGAATCGTGAAGAAGGCACATTCATTTCATTTCACATGATGAATGCTTCTGCACAACAAAGCAGGAAACTTGCAATACAAGCATTCTACTTGGATGAGAAGGACATTTTCTGCCATTGTCCTCAGCAGTGTTGGGATGACACTCCTAAGCTTGGTGTTGTCAGTTCCAATTTTAAGAAGTGCAGTTTCTTTGGCTTGAGCAGAATACTGATGCAAAACTGAGGTGCCATGGTGGCTTGCACATGCAGCTCCTCAGGACTTCTGTGGAGCCTGTGCTTACTGCCTAGATGGGAACATAGCCCCAGAGATGATCTAATCCCACCCACTGACTCAGCGCAGAGGAGGAGGAATGTTAGACTTCTGATTTATTTAGTGAGCTGAGTTGAACAGGTGAAAACTCTGTCCTGCTAACACTTGCTTGAGCCAGACTTAACTCCAGTGAGAAGATGCACTGAACTCAGTGAAACTCCTCAGGGTAATGCATACTCTGGATTTTGCTGTATAACGACAGCAAAATTAGTTTTATCAGGTTCAGTATGAGAACTGTATTTTTGTTGGACGGGAGAGAAGACAAGGGTGAGCACATTTTACAAAACTTAAAAATGTTTTTACAGGTCTCTAATGTAAGATTGCAGCTCAAAACCAGTTTTGAAAAAGTGGAATAGGAGATTGCATGGTTGTCCAACTATACTCACTGTGCGCCGAATGCAGCTGAAAATTCTGACTTGCATTTGGAGTTTTTCTCTAAGCATAAAACACTATTTCTGTAAGTCATTGCCCCAAGATCGAATTTTTTTGTAACTTCTAGTGTTCCTCAAAATGCACTGATAATATTTGAAATTCTCTATTATAAAGTTCTTATCTTTTTTAAAAAATTTGTTTTTGTTCATTAGGCATGTATTTCCCTTTAATTACTGAGGGCGTTAGGCCTGATCCTACAATATGCAGAGCTCATGGGTGAAATTCCCTTCTACAGAGTGGGGTAATGTGAGTCCTAAGCACTGCTCAGGTCTGATGTAAATACCCCTCGAATGATCTTTAGATGGGTCTGCAACAGCTCAAGGACTTTGTGCTATGGGGCCTTATTTTGGCAACGTGATTGCCACTGTCTGAGCAAAGTCCCTGAGAACTGATGGGAAATGTTCAGCATCTTGAAAGATCAGACCCAGGGGGCTGACTAGGGCTGAGGGGGAATCATAGCACTTAGCTGGGTGGGGTAAGACAGCACTTCTTATGTGTTTAGCATCAATATAACTGTATGGTTGGCATGGTTTAAAGGAGAAAAAAAAGAAAAAGAACTTAAAGGACACCTGTGTTGTACTTTGGTGATTGATTACTCTGTATTTTAACACATTGTATGTCTGTTTTTGTGGTGCTCTAGTGATAAATAAATTATTTCAATTATATGCTGGTGTTGCTTTCGTATGGCAGTATTCTTATGGCACAGGCAATTTCTCAGCTCTGGAATGTCCAAGTCTTTGCAGTTTAATCCCTGTGAAGCCTGATTTGGTGTGGAATTTTGGCACGTGTGACCTTGATGTGGTCCAGCACAGGCTGAGGTGAAGAACATCCACCCAGTGTGAGGGTGGATCACATCCGCTGTGGGGATTGCTCTCCCCTCAGCTGCTGTAGGGGATGTCTTGGTCTGTGGACAACAAGTGGCTTCTGGTTACCTGCTCTGAGCAGCAGTGCTGTCCCCTGTGTGTGCAGGACAGGCACTACCCTGGGCAGGAACTCTGTCCTTCACTAGAACCATCCTGTCAGGCTAGTTACTGCTGGCACCAGTTTTGGGGAATTTCCTTTCTGATGGAGGATCTCAAATTAGTTTCTTCCTCATTTCTGTAGTGCTGTGGGTGAGAAGGTGTTCTGTGTGATGTGTTTTCTGGTGCCTGTACTCTGTGATCCCACACCACTGTGTATCAGTAGAGCACAGTGAAACTGTTGGGTTTGTGTGTTGTACACTATAGTCCACGATGAGATGGGGAAGAGGCAATGGACACATAGCAAGTTCTGGCTTCGTGAAAGGAAAATATTTTTACAGTGTAGGTGGCCAAGCTGTGGAATGGCTTGTCCAGAGAGGCCATGACATCTCTATCCTTGGAGATGCTTAAAATTGTCTGGGCAAGGCTCCAGGCAGCCTGCTCCTTTGACTGTGACTGCTCTGAGCAGGAGGTTGGGCTGGAGACTTCATAGACCCCTGTCCATCACCATGTATCTACAGTCATGGTCCAACCCAACCACTGTTTCTGTCATGGGCTGAAAGAGCATGAGAAACACTGGTGCTCAACTGCCTCAGTTGTATCTGTTTACCAGGAACAGCCATGTAGCACATGGAAGTGGTTTTTGACAGAAAATAGGATTCCCTAGTTTGTTGTCTATTTCCATGCACTCTGCAGTATGCAATTGCATTATCTAAGCAAATAAGAATTAAGAAGCCTGAAACTGCAGCTTTTCTTTATCAGGCTCTAGTCAAATAAATAAAACTGGTAGGAGGAAGGACTACAGGACTGAATCATTGCTTTTAAAGTTGATAAAATTATGTATGAAAATGCTTCCAGACCAGGGACTGATGAGGAGAACAGCGACTGTTCTTCCTGGTGCCTTCTCTGGCATCTAAGGAGTGCATAACATTTCTTGGCATGAATGAAAGAGCATGTTTATGCCAGATTGTTTAGGGTTATTGTGATAAATTATAACAAATGGACTCTGTGGTCTGTCAATATGTTTAAGAATGTAGCTTGGGATGAGCATTAAAAACAATCTTAGGGGCGATTTTACTACAGTTACGCCCCAGCCTTAATTGATTTCAGTGAGTTTATATAGGCATAAAACCATAGTCCTTCAAAATTTTCCAGATGCCAATTTTTATTCCATCTATTTTTAGTTAACCAGCTATGTGCTTTGATGTGAATGTAATCTGCCAGCCTCATTGTTATTCAAAGAAGCCCTCACAGTGCCTTGAGGTGAGAATACTTTGCAGCCCTGACTGCTGTATTTGTGAAATCAGTGAAGAACAGAAGGGCTTGAGGAGGAATGCTGATTGGAAATTGTAGATGAAAAAGTGGTCATGGTGCCTGTAACTAAAGAGGAACAAAGTGGAGGGAACACAGTGTGCTGAAAGAGATTTTATAGCACGGGGCTGAAAAGATGGAAGATCTCCCATGATAATGAGATTTATGCACAGTATTTTGATGCTGGGCTTGTCTTCCTTTTGTTAACACAGCCTCTCCAGACTGTATCAGTGAAGCCCTTACTCTGCTTGAATCAAATTGTGGTTAATAAATGTGGAATATTCAATATAGGAAAAAACTCAAACCATGTAAATATCTTGAAAAGCAGTTTTTAGGCCAAAATCTGCCTCTTAGATCAGACAGAACAGATTCTATGAGGAGCCATGAGTTCTGGAAGAAAATAAACCAAGAGGTTATGTAATTATATGCGGTTATAAAGTAGATGTGAAGTAATGTAGTTGGCTTGTCAGTGGGAATGGGTGTAACAGTAATTTCTTCATCTGTATAAAAATAAAATTAAATGGAACAGAAAGCTGATGAGAACTTCCAATCAAATTTGATATGCTCATTTAATGAAGTAACCTGCTGGAATCTAATACAGAACCCCTGGGGTATAAACCTTTCCTCAGAAAAGAAAGGTCCAAGAAACAAATATTTCCTATAAATGGGGTGTTTTAGTGCCAAACCAAGATGATAGCAGGAGGAAGGGTCAGTGATCTTTGGGTCTCAGCACTGTTTGCACATACTATATGCAGGTCCTGATTTAATGATTCATAAACTCATTCCAAAAATAGTTGCTACAAGAAAGGGTACAAGGAAGATGAAAATGGCAAAGGGGACCAGAGTCTCTCTTTGTTCAGTGAAGTACACGAGCTCTCACATACGGTTTGATACAGCTAATTAAAGATGGATGCAACCAAAATGTTAACATGTGAGTACACATTTTATCAAAAGTCAAGTGGTTGGGCCTCTGAAGTATTGTTCAAGCCTGAACCACTGTTATGAAGTTCAATTAGGTCCATTCTCTGCAACTGGTTTGTAACCAAGCCTTAATCACCAAAGTTGTTGCTGGGATGTGTCAGGTTTGAGCTTAATATGTCAGAAGTTCTTGCACTTGAGTGGCTCTGAGCATGCCAGACGCACGTCTCACAGCTCAGTCTTCTACTTTTTTCTCCCAAGCACAGAGGCACATAAATATAACTGCCATTCATAGGCCTGACAGTTCAAAAATGTCAAAATGTCCCTATGCATCAAGGTGTTTCCCAGAGAGCCGGGAGTGTTCCAGGTCACCTCATTCTGCAGCGATTAAAAGACCAGTGTTATGGGACTATGTGATGGGTTTTTGCCATCTGATGGAACCCACATGAAATGAATTGATGGCTTCATTCCAGTTCCTAGTGTAAACTTGTTGGCAGTCTCCAAGGATATGCAGACTAATTTCATCCATCAAAAGCAGAAAATATCTTTATCCAGAAAAAAATGTCCTTTTTTCCCCCTTTGGAAAAATGTAAATACAAGACAAAATATGCAGCAGTTCATGGGCAAGTTATGCATTCCTCTGCAGTGTGTAACCTGTTCTCAAAGAGGTGGTCTGGATCAATTTGTGAACAGTTGGGAGGGAAAGCTGGATTTGGAAATACTCTGAAATATATCGTTTCCTCTGCTTCTTCCACAAAACACTTAATTACAAAAAAAAAAAAAAAAAAAAAAAATTTG
>VZTJ01000753.1:1768372-1794261 GCA_013397795.1 Orthonyx spaldingii
AAATAAGCAAATGAACTGATATTTTCACCTTGATACCCAGCTATGATTTATAACACAGAAGGTGAATCACTGCAGATCCTGATAGTCAGGTACAGCCAACTGATGTACACAAAGTTGGGTCAGAGCAAGTGAAGCAGGAAAGATGAACACAACAGAAGGTTTTTGTCAACTTAAGTATAGGCCCTACATAACACCACAGGAAAACTGGACTAGTTTGTGTTGTACTTTTTGCTTTGGACTGCTTCCATAGCTCAATGGGCCATTCCGATTTCTCATGCTTTAAGAAAAGGGGCGTCTTAAGGGAGGTAAGAATTTACCTAGAAATAACTGAAAGTCACTGATACATTTTGAGATCATTATCAGTCAGGAGACATAATTTAAATGAGCTGTTAACAAGACCTTAATTAACTTTTCCTGTAGCTAAGCACCCCTAGCTGTTCTCCTGGCCTCTATCTCTTATTTTAGTGTCAAAAGTTCCTCCACTGCTTTGCGGTAACAGATGGTGTCTATCAAATAGCTGAAATCTCAGCAAGTATCCCAAGGACTGAGGAAGAGATCTCAAGCATTAAACCCCCGGGTTTTTCTAGTTCCTGGTCCCTTAAAGCAGTGCTATAACACACCAGATGATCTTCAGGCTGTGCACATAGCAGGACCTCAAATGTACTCTCAACAGTGGGTTATCCATGTAAATGCAAAAATATTCTGTTTTGATCTCCACAAGATACTCATGGACTTATTCAAACAACTCTCTCACTGATCAGACCTCCTCCCCCACTGTAAGCTGTGTAGGGGAATCCATGACTCTCACCCATGCCAGGGGAAATGTATCCTCAGAAGCTGCTTAATATGTATATGCAAATATATATATTTCATGGGTTTCAGACAGGAAAACCCCATTGCCCGGGGTTTTAACTAGAGTAAATTTCTTTTCAGTAGCTGTTACAGTGCTGTGTTTTGGATTTAGAATGAGAATGGTGTTGATAACACACTGATGTTTTGGGCTTTTTGCTAAATTGTGCTTATCCTAGGGCAAGGACCTTTTTTTCCCTTTGTCTCATGCTCTGCCAGTGAGGAGGTGAACAAAAGAAGCTGGGAGGGATCACAGCTGGGACCGGTGACCTGAACTGACAAAGAGATATTCCACACCATAGAACATCATGTCCAGCATATAAACTGGGGGGAGTTACCTGGAAGAGTGGCCAGTCTGGGTTCGGGAAGGGGGTTTGGCATTGGTCAGCAGGTAGTGAGCAATTGCATTGTACATCGCTTGTTTCTTTCCTTTTTATTGCTGGTATTATTATTTGCCATTATTATTGTGTTTTACTTTATTTTCAATCATTAAACTGTTATCTCAACATACAAGTGTCAGTTGGATTCTCCTCCCCATTCCACCAGGGCGAGGGGGGTTGAGGGAGCAGTTGTGTGGTGCCTCATCTCCAGATGGGTTCACACCCACGACACCCATCTACAAACTTGCAAGCAAGAATGCACATAATGAAAAAGGAAATAATCAAGTCATGCTTGATCTATTTCTGTGGATACATACATTAAAGTGAACGGCCTCTTTAAAATTTACATTGGGCTGCAATTTTTATTTTTTTTTTTTCTGTATTCATAAGACTCTCCCTCTATTTGCTAAGTAACTTTGCATTTTCTGGACAGTTTCACTACATGTATTCTTAGCAGTCTTACTGTATGGCCCCAGGGAGGAAAAAAAGGAAATTTCAGAGACTGATTCTCTTCTGGTTTACGTACTCCACGATAGAAGTTTGGGGTTGTAACTTGCATTGCTGGATGCAGGAAATTACTTTTAGAGGCAACAGAGTTGAACTGACTCGTCTTATTCCCAGCTCTCTTACTTCAGCTTTACTACAGCACGACTACTTCAACAGGGGACAAACCAGGCTTTAAAGTCATTTGTCTAAGAATAGTCAAGCTCAGTTTGTTATTTTACTAGAGCCTTCACATAAAGCATGTGTGTTTGTGAAGTGTTTGAACACTGATTGCCACAGTAGCCTGCAAGAAGGCATTTCTGTTACACATTTGAGCTTATATTTGAAATCTAGAAAGATGATGAACATGGCAATATTCTGGAGAAGGAAATTGATCTTATTATCATTTAAACTGGTATATTTTGCAAGGTGTTGCTGTCATTTTTATCTCACTGAACAGCATTGAAAATAATCTTCTCTAATGCTGGAATCAATTCTTGTACTGTATTTATTGCATAGGTGTAATATATAACAATAGCCTGGGGAAAACTATCCTTTTGGTTGCTTATAGCGCTCTCAAATAGTTTTCAGGCTGACCTTTTGATTTTGGAATCCAGCCCAGAGATAAATTTGTCTACATAGTTTTATCAGACCTTGCTGAGATACCTTTGACTTCAGAGGGAACAGGTAAGTATATTTGCCTTGGACTTTTCAATCAGAAATGCTGTGCACGCACAGCTCAGCTTGAGAGCAGAATTCAGTCATTTGCACTCCAGTTTGTTGGGGTCACAGTTAGATTAGTATATCAGCCTTCATTTCAAACATGAAAGCAGGTTTCCATTGTTCCTGACTGTAAAGAAATACATGAAACCATGAGCTGTGTTGAATTAACACAGCAACATCTACTTGAGTCTGCAGAATAACCAAAGCAGACCACGGAGTGAAGTTTTACTCTTTGTAGCTTTTCAATGGAGAATATGTTCTTTTCAGAGGAATGGCCTTTCCCACATGCCTCTGGCACACAGCAACAACATCTCACAAGTGAAACAGTTGTCATCTTTTTTCTTTGGGATTTAAGAATGAAAATGTCAGGATTTCAGGTTCTTGTTGAGAAAAAAATGAGGAAAAAGAAATACCTAATCATCTAAACTGTTTTCAGCCTTGACAATATTCTTTCCAGAAAAAAAAATTGTAGCATGATCTGGTCCACCTGTGTAGGTGTCCTAATGAGAAGCCTCTCCAGAAAGAGCCCTGCCCCTTCCTGTCTGTATTAAGAGGGCAAACATGTCAGTGCAATACTCTCCACCAGCTAATGGAAAGGCATGACAGATGCCTCTTAAAATTGTTTTTAGCTGCACTTCTCTCTTCTGGTTGGGCCTTTATTCACTGCTGAGTAGTGGCAACTTGACAAGAGAATGAGGCTGTAATGGCCCTTTGAAATAAGGTAGATGCAGAAGAAGACAAACTGTGTTCAAACACATCCTGATGTTCAACCACTGTCTGGCCTGAGAGAAAATGTAAGCATGAAGGAATCTCATTCAGCAAAAAATGACCACAAAGAACAAGAATCGTACGCTGCATCTCCAGAGACAAACAGGCAGAAGGAGAATGTTTTTTAACAAAGACCTGCTTAGGAAAGTGCAAGAGCAGTGACTGTCTCTCTCAAGGCACTACAAAAAATGATGACACATCCCTAGGCTGGCCAGGCACTGCGTGGGAGTAGCTTCATCGCAGTCTAGTTTCAGCTTCCTCATGCACTTGGGTTGTTTGGTGGTATGTGTCTGTCTCTGAATCTTGATTTATTCCTTTGAAATCTTTTCAAGGGTAATCTGCCACAGAATGTGTTTGTATAAAGGGATGAAAGTAGCAAATGTCCACATGAAAAATAAAGGTCAATCAGACACTTTTTATGTGAATCATCATTACACCCATACTTGCTGCTGGAATAATTAGGAAATTTGTTTAGAACACTGAGATTCTTTTGATTTATTCCAAATCTGTTGTAAATTACTGGCTAGAAATTACATGCTGAGCATCTTTGTACTAAAATAATTCTTAATCCATACCAAAAATTTTCAATTTGCTTTAAGGGAACTGCTTCCAGAGGCTAAAGGACAAATCTGTTTCTTCTATCTCTTCACTCTGCAGCCCGAAGTTTCTCTGTATCAATGCCGTGAGTTCATGGTGTTGATTTTCTTGTATCTGATGTTGACATCTCTTGGAAAAGTGTATGGCATTGAAGTTTGTCTGTCAGTTTGCAACATAGACCATTGATAGCTAGGAGACACACATGTGACTTTGAGAAAAGTGGGTTAGCTTGAAACTGGGTTCCTCCAAGTGCAAGAAACCTCCTGAACTCCTAATCTTGGAGCCCATAGTCTGAAGTGTTTTTTAGATTCCCAGTCACAGTCATCCCTCTGCAAGTGTGCTTCCAGAAACTAAACAGACCACTGAAGATACCTCTCTTGATGGAAACAGAACAAGAAGGCCAGAAAGCTCTTTAGATCTGTTTACAGACTTGGAATTCTAAATATATTCCTAGCTAAGGAATGTAAATACAACTAACCATATGCAATGGTCAAGCATAGCCAAATTCTTCTTGTCTCAAAAAATCAAAGGAGACTTCTCTGCAGAACTCATAGTGAAAAGGGCTGGTTAAAATGGGGATGTCCCTCGAGGTGTTCAAGGCCAGGCTGGATGAGCCCAGGGCAACTTGATCTGGTGGGTAGCATCCCTGCCCATGGTGGGGACGTTGGAACTCAACAGTCTTTAAGGTTCCTGCCAAGCCAAACCATTTTGTGATTCTATGATTAGCTCCAAGTAAATCATGAAGTTGACACTGCTGAAAAGCCATTGGATTTCCAGCATTCAATTAACATTTTATTTGTTTGGTTAGTGTTTCTTGGGGGGATTCAAGATAAAATTTGGTGCATTCACTCAGCCTTCAAATCAAGCATTACTTAACGGCTTAAATGAGAAATATTGTGTTTTAATGTTACTAGATTAATGCAGCAAGCAAACAGAGATCAAAGTATCTTGAGAAGTACATTTAATTATAATTGCCGCCACAAATGCCAGAGCAAGATGTGGCTCTGTCATAAAAGAAAACACAGTAAAACAATATTATGCAGTTTACAAATTCCATCAAACCACTGTACAAATAAACAATGCTACTGAATCACACAACAAATCATCTTACAATTAGGCCACACAAGACCATCTGGTTTGCAAACCAGCCTACGAGCCAAAGAGGAAAACTTTGAAGATAAATATTGCCATATGTGGAAGCCCAGGAAAAATATTACTTACTAGCACGGAGCATCATTTTGAAATGTAATTCTCCGTGGGAATTGAAGATTTCTTACCGAGGCTAATATGTTTTGCAAGAAACCTCACAAAATGGAAGCATAAGGTATTACAGATAGGCCCAAAGACTGCAAAGGAATGAAAGCCCTTTTAAAGCAGCTGGATTTAGCCTGTCTGCTGCTTGAGTACCTAAGTTAAATTGGAAGTTGTAACATTTTGTCTGTTCAGGACATTTGTCTAGTTGCATAAGGGAAACATCCTGTTCTTTCTCAGTCAAACTGTACTGATAGTGGTGAAAAGTAGAATTTGGTCTACAGGAACTTTGGATGGCTAAAGTAGCATTATTTTACCACTCCTTATTATACTGATAATCAGAGATTCTTAGCATTCTGATGGAATAGTTTTGCAAAACTCAAGGTCTAAGGATCAAGATTTATCAAAGCAAACAGATATTTGGAAAGTCTGTCTTCAAGTCACATAATGGTTGTGCACTTCAGGAGAGTGGAATTCAGCATTCTTTAAAAAACCAAGGCACTGTAAGACAACTAAAAACAGACACCAACAACCAATAAAGATGTCTAAAATCTTCTCTCAAAGATGTTGGCAAAGGAAAATATTTTTTCTAAAGTCAGAGGTAAGTTCCTCCTTAATACTGGTGATTCAGGGTCGGATCCTGAAGCATAATGGTCAGTAAAGGAGAATATTAAAAAAAGAAGCAAATCATAAAAAGCACAAAATCAACATCAGCCATTTATCCATCTGAACAAATTTTGATTTAAATAAAAAATGCAGAAGTGTTTCATTTGTTTGAAATTTACAATCTCTGTACTGTTCTGCTGGTTTATTCCCAATTTGTTTTGCTTTATACCGTGAAAGACCATGTGAAAACATGTGAAAGAAACATGTGAAAAGGTTTATCTTTCATGCTTTGAGACAAATAAATGAAAAAAAAAGTTGAAATATTAAAAGGGATAGTTTAGGACATTTATAGAATGATAAAATACACTTTAAACTGTATTGGTTTATATGCATTATATAAGGTACAAAATTGCTTGAAAACATAATTGACATCTCTGGCTTATTAGATGTTTTCTTTCTGTCACAGGTATTTCTCATAAAGTTGATCCAAGATTTGGATTCTCCAGAAAATGGTTCATATGTTAAGAATAACTCAGAAGTGCTGAAGTCACATTTTTATTCTTGGAGGGTTACTAATGAAATCTGTACTCTTGGCACTGAGGTTTTGGAGATGGGTTTAAGAAAAGTTTTTACAAACTAAGAAAATACCTTTAAAAATGCAGCCCCTGCCCCCAGTTTTCAGTCTCATGGCCCTACAGTTGTCCTGATTTAAAATTTTTCCCAGCTGTGGTGTCCAGGGGATCATCCTTTAAAGAGATGTTATAAAACTAATTGGGGTTATAGAGCTTTTGTTTCACTAAGATGTGAAGTTACACACAAGTCTGTCACATCGCAAGCTATCCTGGTTCTCACTGACATTTCACGCTCGGTCTCCATTTGCTGCATTAGTTCAGTCCAGTGATTTCAAGGGAGATCTGATTTTTGTCAGCACATGCCTTGATAAAAGAGAAAGAGAAGCACAAGTGTTGTTGGCCTGACTTTGGGTGGTTGTAGCTTTGGGGCACCAGAGTATTTCGTGGTATATTCAAGAGATGCTGCATATCACAGGGAACACTACTGTGCTTTATGTATATTACCAGCTCATGAAAATATTTCGCTCTCTGAAGTTTCTCTAAAAGTTCCTTAGATCACAGTGTGGAAAAAACATGGCCTGCTCTAATCCATCTATAACACTTGAGTCTTTTCTTAGGTTTGCTAGCTGATTTCTTGCATGGTTTGAGGTGCAGTCCCTGCATTTGCAGGCTGTTTGGACTATGTGGCCAATGCAGAATGGAAGTTCTCTCCTTTTGGCACCACTGAGCAGCAGTTTTCATGGATATTCAGAAGGTGATATACAAAGGCCTGCCAGTTTATATCATATATAGATCCTAATTTTGTCAGAGTTATGCTGGTGATTAAAATGGTGAGCAAGCTGTGCGGGTCTCAAGTTACCATCTTTGCATTACTTACTGCGTTTTTATTTCAGACAGCAGCAGTTGTATTGCCAGTGTTGATAGCAGTCCTAGACCTACATGGAGCAAGAGGAAGACCTGATCTTTGCCCTTTCACTGAAGGACAGCTCAGGAGAAAACCAAGACAAGTCTTACCACTTTAAAGCACTTTCTCCCCCAACGACTGTGGTCTCAGGCTTCTTCGACAGGGAAGCACAAATTTCTCCTGGCTGGAGATGTGTTCATGGCTAGGCATCAGCACTATCCCAGAGATGGCTTAAAACATGTGTGAGTCACAGAAAAGAGAGTTTTGGATGGGAAGTTTGGAAAGGATGTGCTGGGGTAGGGCAGAGAAGGGCAGGGCAGGCAGGAATGGTGCCCATGACTGGGAAAAAAAGGCACTTATGGTCACTTTATCTCTGTGTTTCTTGCTCTGTTGTCTGCCTGTCTCCTGATATTTCCACCATAGCACAAGCTGCAGCCCTTAGTGTGCAAACAAACAGAAAAAAAGATGCCTCCTCCCAAGTGCCTGGATTTTGTCTGAAATGTGAGCAGGAGATGCAGGAGATGAAATCTCCCTCATCCTTGCTGAGGCCTGTCTCTGCAGCTGATTTTGAACAGCACTGAGTCACAGCAAAAGGCATCATGAACTCCCTGAAGCCAAAGAAACCCTTGCCAGCATCCCAAAGGGGATTCCCAGCCACCTCACTCATGTGCAGCGCCTCTGGCATCCAGTGGCTTGCACAGATTTATTTATTTATTTGTTTTATTCACCTCTGTTTTGTCTGGAAAAGACTTATCTATTTCTCCTCCCGCGGCTCAGGTCTTTCTTTCAGCTCCTGCCAAATCCAGGGACCACGTGTTTTGCAAGCCTCTTTGGCAGAGGAGCCATCCCTCGTCCCTTGTCAGGCTGGCCAGCAGCCAGCTCCTGGGAGGTGACCAGCACCTGCGAGGAGAGGGATGCGGTGCCACAGCTGGAGGGAGAGATTTCAGGTAGGAGATGTGGTGTTTGGCAAACTGCAAAGGCTGTGGGGCTGAAGTATCACCCTGGGACGTGGCTTTAGCCCTGGGCTGAGCTTCCAGTAGGGACACAGCCCTCTCTCACACAGGGGTGATGGGAAAGGCAAATAGGATGGAGTGAGGCGGAAAAGAGGTGCTCAGTGGCACCAGAAGACTTTCCCTGTCTATGAATACGGCCTTTAGCACCTGGCATGTGTAGGCTTAGCACTGTCACAGAAAGCCTCTTTCCCCCTTGCCAGTGGGTGCCATTCTGGCTGGGACAAGACTCCCAGCTGCTGCCACAGCCAGGCCACGGTCATGCATGGAAACACACCAGTTTGATTCATCTTTGTATTTTCATCTGTGCCTCGCTTGGGAAGCTGCCCAACCAGCGTCCCCAAGGAAAGGGGCCAATGGCTGGCACACCCCTGGCAGTCAGACTGCACTGCAGGGAAAGAGTGGACCCTTCCTCCCTTTTTGGGGTGGCTCAGGTTGGCACAGGCCCAGCTGTGCTCCCGCCTGCAGGCTCAGACCTGCAGGGTGCAGGGGAGAGCATCGTCAGCTCTGCCGAGATCCAATGCCCTTCACTGCGGCTGCACACGCAGCACTGTCCTGGCATTAAATAAATAGTAAAAAAAGAGAGAGGAGAGAGAGAGTGAAACGTACACCCTCCATTTCATACAGTGTCCAGAAAGCCTGGCTGTCAGCATCCTGCTGGACTCCCTCCAGACAGGTATTCATTACATAGATTTGACTTTTTAAATACGATAGAAATGAGAACTGCAAACTTAATATGTTTTTCTTCTTGGGAGATGAGGGGGCAGGAGGGAGGGGAATAGCATTTACCTCATAATTTCCCTTTCTCTTCCCCCCTCTGTGTAAGCCACATTATTCTTTCTGCAAAGGTACTTGGGGAAACTTGCTAAAATTTTCCCTCATGCTTGAAATTTACTTACCCTGGGTAACAGGAAATGTGGTGTCTTGTGATGTAGATTGTTATACCAGATGGTAATCTTAGCACATGCTATTTGTGTAGATCTGCGGTGCAAGTGAGTCATCATTCGTAGCTGACCTTCACTGCTGTGAAAATACTTCTTTCAATAATAACAACAACAATAACAATAACAATAACAAACAACCTTTCACCAGGGTTCGGCTCTGCCTGGCGTGAAGACAAGGGCCTGCTGTGCAACCAGTGAAGGTGGGTCCTGGGCTCTCGGCAGAGCACAGTTACAATCCCTCTGGAGCAGGATCCAGGACTCGTTACGAGTCTTTCCATTGGCTCTGCTGAGCTCTGGATCAGACACAGGTCGTGTTGCATCACATTTCTTTACAGCCTCCTTAGGTTCCCCTCTCCGCACTCCTCTGTTGACAGAAGGCACTTGTCTGTTTTCTGCCATATAGGAAGAGGCGCAGCCCCATAATCAGACCTAAATAATGGGACCAGCTAATGCTCTTTCCAAAGTCCCTGCAGCATGCTGAACTTAGCAGAAAGAGGAGACTGTGAGATGCATTACCCCTGAATCAAAATTTTGCTTGCAATTTCTGCACCTCAAAAAAGAGTATTTTTGCCTCAGACATGTATCAAAACCCACTGATATTTTGATAGAGGGCATCAGCTTTTGCTGGAGCCTCCCATAACAGCCTTGGCACCTCAGTCTTTCTTTTCCCTTTTCGTTGTCTGCACAGATAATTCTGAACACAGGTTCCTGCTTCAGCAAATCTGCAGATCCAAGCCTAGATCCTGCAAGGACTGTATTGGTGCAGGATTGAGCTCATAAATTGAAATTACAGTTGTTATTAGTAGTGCCACTGCAGTCCTGTAGAAATCCAGACATAGTATTTGACTCCAGTGTTTCCTGCAGCAATGAATTCCACTCTGGGAAGAAGCATTTCCTTTCATTTTCCTGAAGTTGTCCTTCTACTGTGGGATTTAAGACAAAGATTCATTTTTCTTTCCATTAAAATTAAAGTACTGGATGCTAGCAGAAAGTGGTTTCTGGCTCTTTGGAAATATCAAAACCTCAGACCTTACTAGCTGTGATAGCTTTCCAGAGCTGTTCTTCCAGGCATTTCAGCATCTACTTCACTGTGTCCTAGGAAAAAGGGTGAGAGTGTCAGACTAGGGTACCTATTCTGCTTAGAAAGTTGTTTGGTAAAATAAATAAAGCATTTAAGTAAGGAGAACCCAGAAGCCTATCATATGTCGAACTTTTCAAAACCAATTACAACTCACATCTGATAGAGTGAAAATCACACTGGCAATTAGATCAAGAATGGCTGATTAAATTCCTCAGGCTCCCCAAATCACAACGCCAGTATTTGTTTCAAAGACCTTATAATTACTGTATTTAAAAGGCTGTTATTCAATACTCTCCTCTAACTCTAAATTGCTCCTGATGTCAGCTCGAGGTACATGAAATCCTGCCTATGGCATATGCTATAGCTGATCAGTGCACATGACCTTCAAGGCAGTGTGCATATCTTTTGCTTTGTACTAATCTTCTCTAAGATCAGAGGAGATGGATATTGTAGAAGAGGCAGTAGGTCTGATTAAACGCCTATTAAGTCAGTGGAAAAACTGGATGTTAATGGACTTTAGATCAGGTCCTTTGTGACTGATTTTGCTGGATCACTGTTGCAATAAAAATGCCTCTTTTCCCATGCTGAACTGTACTTATCTCCCAACCAGGGGACTACAAGTGACACATACATTCATCTTTACCTACTCCACATTTTTCGGCTGCTTTGATGAGGGGATTGGCCAAACAGGAACTAGTTGCAAAACAAAATAAAAAAATTACTTTGGAGTGCTGTGAAATCATATATTTCTTCAACAGCCTGTCTTGTTCAGGAGAATGTCGTATTTGTTACACTGCCCTACGGGTAGCAGTGATAAAGTGTTTTAAAATTGAAGTCCATTTTCTTGCTCTCACATCCACTATATGTAGCCCTTGTAAAAGACAGAAAAATTCCTGATGTTTGAAAAAGTTGCTTTTGGTGCCAAAGCAGACAGAAAACGTCTATGCCTCTGTAGAAATGCAAGGGGAATAAAGCTGTTTCTAAGGGGATAAATGTCTCTCCTATTTCCTATTCCCTGTTACTTTGGTTACTGTTACTTTTAAACATTCCTAGCATTTTGCACATAATAAAAAAATGGCAAAATCCCTGTTCATTTCTAGACACTATTTTCAAACCAAAGCTGCTTGTGTCAAAGAAAAATGTAAAGACCAAAGTCCATCCCACTCCAGTATAGCCACCCATCCTAGGTGAAGCTCTTGCTACTCTGCTTTTTGAAAGAAAGACATACAAAAAGAAAAAAAAAGTAAAAAGGAGAATAAAAATTGCGCAAGAAGGAGGACTTGAAAAACATAATCATAAGACCCAGTGATCTGCCCATTATCTTTGGTCTTATGATCACCATCAACTGCATTTCTTCCTTCTGTGGTTTGGTCCAGGATACAGGACCTATATATGGCCATGCTATGACCTTACACATAGTGCTCAACTGTGGATAAATGTGACTGTCATAGCAGTTATTCCTTGCATCCAGCCAGCATCGCCTCTTCTCCTCTACTGCCACTCTTTCCCCCAAAACTGTTCTTCAGAGGAAGCAACCTGGCAGGCAGCCCCCATCCCCATTCCATTACCAGAGCCACAAACCAGTGTGTCCACATCAGGACAAAGAGCTTACCACTAAGAACATTTCCTGCTGACAGGCCTCATTGCTGTCCTGCAGTTTGTGTTTCTTTTATTTACTAAGGAATCTATTTCAGCTTGTTATTTACTTGTGCTAATGAGGAGAGCAGTGCATCCCCTGTGCCATAATCTGTGCTTGGTTCCACACAGTAGGTTACAGATAAGGAAGGAAAACTGAGCATCAATTCCCCACTTGCTTGCAACCTTCTTTGTGTTTTCCTGCAGGACTGGACAAAAGATAGTTGCTGGCATCCCATAATTTCTAGGCTAATCTGCATACAGCTTGACCTGCCTGTTAAAGGCTTCACATCCACCTTCACAGCAAGAGCCGGGCTAGGCTGGGCTCAGGGCCTTGGACGGACACCGCTGTGCCCAGTCTGTCTCCTCATGGGCTCTTCCCCTGCTGATTCCTTTTCTCTGTCTGTGTGAGGGCAGTCTGGCACCTACATAGGGCGGAACAAGAGTTCACTGGCCATCTGAAATATTCTTTTTCCATAAGCATTGCCCATCAGTGGCCCTAGGTTTGTGTCTTGCAGGATAGACTGTATGGGATTTCATTTGTACTTTAATAACCTATTAAAATGACTGAGAGTTGCCACTATGGCTTTGCTCGTCCTGAAAGCATTTTAGTTTTCTTTAAACAGAAGCATCTGTGTTTGCACTGTGACCTTTTTATTATTCTTAAAAGTGTAAAAAACTCATCATTTATTTTCCTCAAAATGTTACATAAAGAAGCATCTCTGGCTGAGGTATCTACAAATATGGCATTCTCTGATGTTCCTCATTTGTCTGTCATTAGTAATACCCTTTAGTAACCTCTGGCTAAGGCATTTTTCAGATATGCAGTTCTTCTGGTAACTTATTTACTCAGGACAGTTTAATTCAGAGGCAACATCTGGATTTCCATGGAAGCCAGTCTTACAGCTTAGCTGACTGAGGTACCACAGAGGTCAAGAGAACTGCCTGTGGTGATACTTTAGCTGCCATTGAACTTAGGACCTTCCTGCCTCCAAAACACTATGTTGTAACTGTCAGACTCTCCTCTCTCATCAAAAATCGTATTCCTGGGGATGATCTTCTTTCCTTGGGCCCTGATTATATCCTTCCTTTTTCATGGTCATATTTAGGCCAATTTTATCTGTTCACTGTATCAGCCCTGCAGTACTGTCTTAAGAAATATTTCTTGGCTCTACATTTGCTTTCAAATCATACTTCAGTGTTTTCTTCAGATGACAGACAAGGTTTGAAAGTGTCCTTTTGGCCCTTGAAAAACAATTTGCTATTCCTTGCAAATTTCTGAGATGCACAGGTATTTCTTCATCTGTGATCATCTTGTGAAATCATGACTTGTTAAGAGTGTTTTGAAGCCATAAAAATCCATACTAAACAAAACTGTATTGTCTTCAGCTATTGTTGGTGTGCTAATTAAACATCTCTTTGAACAAATGGTGTAAACTCTATAATAAACTTGTAATGAAAGAAATATTCAAAGCCTCAGTGATTAATGAGCAGATGTTAACAGGCAGTGCAAGCTTATGGGAAACCTTTTCTAATAGTGATGTCAACAGAGAACAATTCACAGACATAATTACTAAAAAATTATCAGAGACTTCCTTGTCAAGTATTTTGTATGTTTATAAAGCTGTTGGTGACTCATTTTAAGCAGTCTGGGAGACTTATTTGATTTGGAATAGGGGTTTTATTATAGCTTAGCTGTTATGTAATAGTTTACTCAGACGGAATGGTCAGCTATTCTTCCATCTCAGCATAGTCCTTATGTGTGCACTGAGATTCCTTGTAATTCTTTCAGCAAATCGTATCTAAATACTTTTCCATACTTTGGAAATACAGTTCTCGTTAAAGCTGAGTAGTAGAACAGCCCTTTGCTTAATTACCCATTAGATTGTCTGCCATCCACCATAAAGTTCAAACGCTGCAGTATTAGCCACCCTGTGCTGCTCAATTCCCTGTTCCATGTGGAGCAGCTCTCTCAGACATGCAAGCAGCCTCAGTAAATTTTGTCTGTGTTTGTTTTAGAGGCAATTTCATAGCAGGCAGAATGCTGCCATTTATGAAAGGCAGGTGCATTCACTAATTTCTTAGGTTACAGCACAAACTGCAATTAATGCTGCCTGTCTCTCCAGTGTCATTAATGTTGAAGTAATCTGGATGTAATTTTCGCACTGGCGCTAAAATGACATTTCAGTGATTCCACAAGTTTCTTTTTCCAAGACATTCCAGTACAATCAGCTATAGAATTACCCATCTTTGTCTTTGATTGCTCACTGTCATTCCTTCAGATGAACTCCAAAACCCAAACTTGGAATGCTGAAAAAGGCAAGCACAGCTGTCCTCCACTCCTGGCTCTTCTCCGGGAGATTTTGAGGATTTTATATAGCTGGGATGTAGCTGGTGTTTGTAGAAAGCACTGACATTTTTGGATGTTAATACAGAGTTTTTTTGATTTCTGTGTATCATGCTAGTGACAGATGAATAATGCCCATCAATATCAAATTTAGACTTGCAGTACCAAACCGTGCTTGGCATTGCCAATAAACCAAGATAGTTTTGGGCCAGTGCTCTAAGAGCTCTCTGCAGCAGACTGTTGGTACCTCTTTGCATACTTTCATATGTTCTCATCTGCAAATATTATTTAAATTTGAAATTGTCAGCTGCAGTCAAACCTGACACAATTTCTTGGAGAATTATTTTGCTGCACAAACACAAAAGCTTATCAGTACAAACAGGTTTTGTAAGCAACTCAGACCATAATTGTTTTGGGGCAGAAATAGCCTATATTTTTAATATGCATAGCCAGCCAACTGCTTCTGGTGTGGATGAGGCCCTGGCACACATTCTCAACCTGCAAGGAACTTCAGAAAGATTTGTCAGGAAAGACACCTTCCTAGAGGTGGCACTGGTAGTTTGGTACTCTAGATGTCAGAGTGCTCATCAGCACTCAGGAAGGGACTATTGCAGCAGAGACCAGAGATGTCAGTGTTTGATTCACTCCTACTCAATATAGAAACTGTTCTGTGTCTTAGAGAAGAAATACCTCAAGGAGTTTGGCTTCCAAGGGTCCCTAGGAGCCAGTAACAGCTGGGTGCCTAAAACCTGCTTTGCAAATGCTCTGGGAGTGAGAATGAGCAAAGAACTTTTGTGGCTGGAACTTTTAAGGGAACTGCAGCTTTCCAGGAGATGATGGAAGTATTTTTAATCAGGAAGCCAGGGGGTGAAACACTGCTCTTAGATGTATGGGTAGGTCTGAAATGACTCCTCTGATATTGGGACACTTGACCTTGTATTCTCCTCTTGCTTTTTCCACCTCTACTACAGCCTATATGGCTCTGGTCCTGGGAAGATCCCCTCTCCTGGAGGAATTTTTTGAAAGCAGATAAAAAATAGACGGTTTCTAATCACACTGGTGACCTTCCACTGCTACAGCAGTTACTCAGATCAAGGTTTATGACAGGTGGTTCAAGAGGTGGGGACTGGAAGGAGCCATTTACATCCCTCTCTTTCAAACTCTGGCATATGGTTCTTTAGTCAGAACGGGCAATGTGACACCCTGGACCACCTGATCCCCAAGTTGTCCCTGGCTCAGGACTGGATACAGCTCTCATGTGCCAAGGAGAGGGTTTCTGCCAAAACCATGCCATGGAGGTGCTGGCTCCATTTTGTCTGCAGGTAATTCATTCCAACCTGGTAGCATGCCTACAGCACTTTGGGCTTGTGTCTAACACCGTACTCCTTGTAAATATATCAACGTTGAAAAGAGATAGAACAGCAGAGACATATTGCAGCTTTTTCTCTTTGCCACTGTTTTTGTAGCATTACTGGGGAGATGTTTATCTGAGCAACATCTATCCTGGAAAACAGGATAGTGTCAGGGTTGAACATCTACCCAGAAAAAACAGTTTAGTACAGAGAAACTGCAATCCTTTTTCAGGATTCCCATCAGCATGGGAGACTTGTGAGGCCTTAGGAGGGCATCCAGAAGTGTGTGTGCTACCTAAAGAAGCACCTTCAAAATCTGGATAATTGATGCAAACAATAAGATTTACAAGATTGGGAGACCTTCTGCCTTTCCTGCTGCGTTCAGCTATGGAGATCCCTTTCCCATGCTTCAGGCCACGTGGGATGGCAAGATGGCCTTTGCAGCAGCCATGGCAAAACAGAAGCCCTTGGTGGGTGAAACCATCTTTGAAGAGGTCCCTCCTTACCAGCCCTGAAATCTCCCAGAGCACAGATGAGTGGAAATTTAGCAGTGTGAAAATCTCATTCATCAAGAACGAGCCCAGGCCGTGCGTCGTGATGGGAAGGGGCACATTGGCCGGTTTGAGGTGAGTTATTGCAAGAGTTGAAGTGACCCAGCTGGGAAGCCCCAGGGACAGAACATTCTCAACTCTGTGTCCTTCAATGGCAATACCATCTGAGATGGAAAATTTGAAAATGAACAAGAACATTTAAAGAGTAAATGTTATTTTAAGCACACAGTGTTTTCTAAATTATTTACGTATCTAAGCTATACTCATTTATGACATGATCAGGGAAGGTACTAAAACCTATATTTAAGCATGCAAGCACTCTAATCAACTTCCTATTACATGGTCAGCATTGAGTCTTATCGTGAAGTGCATTCCTCAATTCCTGCTTTTAACCAGCTTTGAAAAACCCATCTCTACACCACTGAATCGCATCTGAGTCATTCAATAAAGCCCAAGCCTCAGGTCAGTAAGCTTAAGTTTGTAATATTCAAATGAATAGTAATTATAAACTTCAATAGATCTTTGAATTATAAAAATATTCTGCTTTTTTATGGAAAGGTGTAAACAGCATGCAGTTTGGTAAATGGTAACAGCAGAAATATTTAGGGGTATAAAAGAGGTGGAGGGAATGACTCATGTATGTATAGCTCTGAACACCATAATTTTTGAAGTGACTTCTGGATAGGAAAGCAAAAATTGTTACCAAAACAATAAAATTCAAGGCTGGCTTTATTTTGAACCCCTTTGAAGTAACTCCCTTTTATATATTTTAATGTTTTTTAAATCCTCAGCAAGACCTTTTGTAAAGTTATTTTCAATTGTTGTTTGTCAGAAAAATTGTGGTGATCTATAAGCATGTGTATGTAAAATGGGCAGTAATAAAATAACACTGTAAAATACAGAACAACCTGAACAGCAGGTACTTTCCAGAAGTGTTTTTGTTAGTTTTTGTAAGATATGCTTGGAGGAAAAATGAGTGTTGCAGTGTCCAAATGGCTAAAAAAGCAGACCCAGTAAATAAACCCTGTGTTGAACTGTTTGTATCTAGCTGGAGACTACAGAGCAGAGAAGGGAGGTGCTCTGCACAGGGACTGCTTGAACTTTATAAAAGGGAAAAGAAGCTTTGGGGGTATCCTGTGCCCTTGAAAGAAATGTGTGTCAGAGCTGTATGTGTCTGTATATTTATGTGGTGTGTGTGGGTGAGAGAGAGGGTCTTGGAAGCAGAAACTAAATGAGGGATGTGGTCCTGGAAAGAGAAAACTAGGGAAAGGCCAAAGAGCATTGCTGAGCTGGATCCAGCCCTGGGACATCACTCCAGCCAAGGAAGCTGTGAGTTAGATTTTTTTTTTTTTTTACATGTACATTTTTTATTACATTCTGAGTAATTTCCCACAACATTCCACATTTTTAAGCCTTTTCAGAAGGGGAAAGGGAGGGAGGCTTGAGAAACATCAGAACTTTTTTCTTTTTCTTTTTTTTTTGAGAAATTCCAGATCTCTTGAGAGCATAAAGCATTTTTAAGGTTCCTTACCCGTATATAAAAAGCTAATGATGACATAACCAAATAGACTATAAAGGAGCAGCAGCTGCTCAGTGAGAAGAAAACCGTAGGGGGCAGATCCTCCGCTGGCAATCGCTGGTGAAATTAGAGGCAGCCTGACAGATGTCAGCAGCTGAATGTTCCCAGCGATCAATAAAGGCTGCGAACACTGATTTTTCTGCTGGGCATTTCGTCCACGCCGCTGTAACGTGAGCCTGGAGCGGGCAGAGGGAGCGCACCTCCCCTTACGCGGAGCGGAGCCCGGGGCCAGCTGACTCACCGGGATCTCACAGCGAGCGTGCGGTGGAGGCAGGGATGAAGCACATCCTCCCTCCTGCGGAAAGCACAGGGCCAGCCTCCCTGCCGCCGCTGCGGCCCGCCGGCAGGCACACAGGCTGGGGTGAATCCCTGCAATCCCTTTGCCCTCGCTGCCCCGTGCCCGAGTGACTGAGGTCAAGCTGTTCACCAAGCACACAGAAGCAGTGCCCCATTTCTGCGTTGTGCTTAGGTCGTTTTTGCTGCCTGTGATAATTATTTCTATTATTTGTCGTTATGGTCTGGGTTTTTAAAGTTTGTTCTTACTGTTTTCACTTTTCAGGAAGAGCTGGGAAATGGTTACAGCCTGGGGGTGATGATGGTAAAACTCACTACATAATTTCTGAGTACTGTGGGAGATACATCCTCCCATCATAACATTTTTATGGCAAGTTTAATGTTCGACTCATCTGGAATAAGCTGTGAGAGCCACACTACAGGAAGCTGTCAGGGTTACTGCCGATTTTTTATTCTCTTTGGAGAAGAAGAAAACACAGGCTTCTGTCCTCAGTGGATTTTGTGATTTGTGAAGCACTGAAAGAGATCAGATTTCTGCAGAAAAGGAATATCCAGTGGGTAATTATTTGTGCCAATTCCAGTTCAAACATAAGCCTTTCTTATACAAATAGTTCATGGCAGAGCAAGAGGTATTAAGAGGGATGTGAGCTGTAACCAGAGTGGAGGGAATGCTAATATTTTGTCCGGACTGGGGTTTGGGAGGTGGGTTTATTGCTGTTTAGAATAAGAATCGAGAAACTCTGGAAGAGTGCTGTGCTTTATTTTCATTCTGTTGTGAAATTCCATCCTTACAACTCTGTATTTCTGTCCACACAGGAAACCCATTTTTTATTCCAAGTGGGTTAGCCTGCATTTTATATGTTGTCCCACATTGTGGGCACTGCAAAATGGTACCAACCCGAGAAGTCTGCACTGCCCAACCCTTCGCAAGCAAAATACTGACGGGGGAAATAGGTGGGGAGGAATTTATGACTTCTTTTTAAGTGTTGCAGCCACTCTCTTCTGCCACATGGAGCACAGGAGGTGGCAGAGACATACTTCTGAACCCCCCCCTTTGTCCTCCCCCCCTTCCCCGCCTCCTCTCTGAAGAGTTGCTCCTGTGTTCCCTGGAGCAAAGAGGCTGTGATTCTTGGCAGACTTCATGTCAGCTACTCAGGTCAGGGGGAAGTCATTACTTCCTCCTCCCACACTGCTCAGTCATGTTAGGTTAGGACAAGACTTTGCAAGACATTGCCCAATGTTTGCAATGTGTCTTTCCCATAAAGGAAGAAATTGAAATGCGTCATAAACCTTAAAATTCCAGAAAATGAAGCTGCTTCATTGATAGGTGAAAATGTACCAAAATATAATAAATAAGGAATTTGAATATAGTTGTGGTTACAGCTCTCATCTGGGAATGGGGAGAAATTGAATTATCTTCTTGACCACACCTCAGACTTACTTGGATTTTTGATTAGGCTGAGATGCTGTCTTTGTTGCTGTTACTGTCTTTATATTTCAATAATTTTGTGGTAGTTAGCTCCCTTTGTTGTTAGATTCAAAAACTTTTGACAATAGAAGGGCCTTTATTTTCCCAGTTGAAAAGAGATTATCCACCTGGGAAGGAGAAATGGGAGATTTTCCTGTATACTGCGTGCTTTTGTCATAAAGCAGCCTGAGACAGTGAATAGGCCCTCACTATTGTTTTAAGGCTTTATTTATTAAATACAGTTAGCAGTAGGACTACAATGACAGCAATAAAACTGTTATGAAGATCTTTTTTCACAGAAATAACATTGGGATCTAGGATGACATATTTAAAGGAAAAGAGAAAAGTAGACAGGCTAGTGGAAACATTACTGAGTTTTCTATCCCAAACCTATTTCTCCTAGATAATTGCATTCCCCATTAATACTAATTATTACTATCTACTACCTAATAGTAGACCTTAGTAATGTAAGAGCCTTTCTTTTCTTATCACTATTATGAGTAATGCAAGCCCCACAAGAAATGACAGCCACAGGAAGGGCACACAGAACTCAGTTAGGGAAACACAGGTTATCTGCTATGGAAAGGGAACTCTGCACTGGTATCATGATCACTGTGGACTCTTTCCCCTCAAGAAGAGAGCCCCCATCTTATCAGTTAATAAAATTTTATAAACTTGGTAATTTCATCAGCTACCCCTTCTATCAAAGTCATGGAAGCTAAACAGGCTTTATGGTATGGTGACCTAAACTCCTTCTGCATGAAATTGCCTCCTCCCTTTCCACCATCTTACAGGAAAATTCTGGGTCCTGGTACAGTATCAGACAGCAGACAGCTAAGCAAACACCTAGATGCTGCAGAGCATCACTAGTGGCAGTGGCTGCTCCAAAGGAATCAACACCAAAATCTGGGGCTCTCGTTTTTTCCATGAGCAAGGTGCTCCAAAGCCAGCTCATGCCTGTTGCTAATACTGCCATGCCTTTCCAAAGTTTTCACATTAGAAGCAATTGCAAGTGGGGACATTTCTGCATGTCACCCACCCCTTCCCATTTGGGATACTCTGTGTTTTCGAGGTTATGAGGACCGTGTGTGTTGGTGTTGTTCTTAACTGCCTGGTGGAGCTGGATGCCATATCTGATGGTATGTTCTTGCAGTGGCACTGCAGCAGACTGGACTAAGCTTCCAGTAATAAGCACTGACACTAACATAAATATTTGTGGTTATGCTTCCCATTTTTTCCTTATAGGAAGCAAGCTGAAATTTTGAAATACTTCAGTGATGTGATCAGTGGACAGTAGTGGGAAAAATTTTCTCCAAAACTTGATTTGTGGTCAGAATAAGGAAGGAAGATCTGAAAGACCAGAAAATACTGTAGTTAATCAGGATATGGCACTTTACAACATCTGGATGTCAAAGCAAGTGTTTTGAATTCAGTACTATTAACATGTGTCATTTAAATGAATTTTTTTCCTTCAGAGATGATTGAGTGGTTACAATTTTTGGCAATGATTTTGCAGTCTGTTGCTTACATTACCTGACCCATGGTCTGTTTGTCTTATGATGTCTGTGGGAAAACAAAACAAAACAAAACAAAAACCAGTTCTCCCCCTTCTCTCTCCCCAGTCCTGAGAATAGCTCAGGACCCAGAAAAAAGCTCTAGGACTGGGTCTCATCCTCTCAGTGAACCGTTCTGACCGGAGGGTAACCTCATGGGATTAATGCTGCTTTTGTCTATGACATCATGTAACACCAAACGAAAAAGTATCTGATTCTTCTGAAAATCAAAGAGACATGATTAAACAGAATATAACAGCCTGGGAATGTAGAAAAGAAAGTTTGAATAAAAGGTCAGAGAAAGATCAGGCATCAGCTCTCGCTCTCTGCAAAATGATAAAACTAACAGGGAGTAGTGACTCAGCTTCCCCTGATCAAAAAGCTCCTTTCTTTGCAGTGTAAACAACTGTAGTCGGTGTTCTTGAAATCCCAGACTGAAACATCAACCAACGCTGGAAAATAAGATTCCCCAGAATGCCTTCCCTATCCTAGGCATAACCTGTGGCTGTGTTTCAGGCGATTTTATTCCCTGTGACTGGGATTCACTGTCTAAAAGTGGCTGTTGCATGAGTAGAAGGGAAAAAAGTTTTGTGTGTGGATTGTGACCTCAAGAGTGTGAAACAAATATTTTGTTTCAAATCATCCCTTAACCCATTTCAGCAGTAAATTGAGTGACCAGTATTACAAACCAAGAAAAAAGTAGGAAAGTGTGGCTTTGGAGGAATGAATAAAAAGTGGAGCTAACAAAGAATAACTCTTCCAAGCTAAAGCTTGGTGTCTAATTTTTTTGCTGAATAACTTGTTTTGAAGAATAAGAGACTCCTGCTCTTGCCAGGTCCCTGCAGCTAGATTTTATAGCTACAATGAACAAGTATGCATCTGTGTAAATGCTCTTTAATTTTCTTTTTATATCATATTTACACTGCTCAGACAGTAAAACTGCTGAATGTTTTAATTAGCACTCCCATGGCTATGAAGTTGTTTGAAACTTTCAGGCGATGTGAAGAAGGCTGGCACACAAATAAAGGCTGCAGTCGCTCGATGCTCACAAAGGGGGCGAGGTGTTTGAAGTGCACCAATTGTATTTGTTTTGGGCTGGGGACCGGCCGTAGGGCGGCCGGAGTGCGCCGAGCGCCGGATTCCTCAGCCCTTACACACAGCGCTCAGCACCGACCCGCAGCGTGGGCAGTGTTCCTTGGACTGGCGCTGCATCCCGCGGGACGCCTCCCAGGAGCCTGCGCTGCTCAGCCTGAGCTCAGGGTTGCAAAGTCAGGCTCAGGGAGAGCTGGAGCCTGTTCCTGCTCGAAGGTGGTTTCACCAGCATTTTCCACCTGTGGAAGCGGAGGTGGGGAAAGTTTCGCCCTCAACGTTTTCAGAAATTCCCCAGTGAGGTTATTAAGAAGAAATCAAGTAGTTTGAATGAAATGAAAGCTCTCTATGGAATTCTTGTTTTTATTAATGTAATTTTAATGTAATTTTCATAGACTTATAGAATAAATGAGGCTGGAAAACACCTCGGGAGGCCATACAGTCCAGCCTCATTAAGAACAGTATTTTGCATGTAAATGTGGAGCTTGCAAAACCTGCTGGCTGCCGAGTATCTCCTTGTTTATTGTAGAACACATACAACTGTGCAAACTGTCTAACACTGGCCTGTCAATTCATTTCAGCCCCAGTCCAGCCCTTGGGGAGGAGAGCAGCTCCTCTGTGTGGACTCTGTCAGCACAGTTGCTAATCACCAGAGGACCAACTGTGCCACTGGAAGAAGACTGCAAGAGATGATCTAATGCAACTCCTGTATTGACACAGGACCAAAAATCTCATGCTATGTGGGCTTGCAGTGCAGACATTTGTCCCCAAAGACCTAAACTGAAACTGTGGATGGAGTTGTGGCTTTTTATAATGTCCCCTGGAAGTTTCATAGCTCAAATATTAATCTGACAAGTGATTGGTCTTAGCATCCCCCTAAAGACCAAAGGAACAGTCTTTCACTTGGCCTTGGAGAGAAAAAGGAAAATGTTGGGACACAGCAAGTAAATAAGCTCAGGGACTTGAGAAGGCTGGTAAAAAGGATGAGAATTTATTAAATTTATAGTTCAGGTGAGTGTTAGAAAAAGTATAACAAGAAAAAAAAGAAAAACAAACAAAAAGGGAAATTGTAGGTAAAATAAACTAAGATGACAAGTAGTGACAGAAAAACGATTTTTTTCATGTTTCTTCAAACAAAAAAGAGGTGATTAGGAGAACATGGAGGGGATTGTACTGAAGAGGGTATTTGTCGCTTCTGTGTATGAGGTGTCATAAGGGTGAGATTTGGTCTGAAGAACCACAGGCCAAAGAGCAAAGCAAAACCTGAAACACTCATTTGCTGAAAAACCTCCAAGTTTCATTAACATTACATTTTTAGTAGTTTGGATTCTCAAGTTTTAATGTAATTGCATTTTTCTATCTGAATTCTGGTTTGAGGTCAGCTTCTGATTCTTGCCATCTTGTGGTGTGGTGTTGCACTGCGACCATCCCTCAGCTCCTCTGCAGATATAGCAGCTGTAAAACACTGTGCTTTCATAAAGGTCTCACTGGAAAAAAAAAAAGGCCCTTTCTTTGATGATTTGTTTCTATAATTTGCAGTATTTTTACTGTGCCTAGGTCTTCATTTAAACTCGGTTTCTCTCTTTGTTTCCCCAGTTCTCAGAAGGAGTCCAAACTATTCCCAGTCTGGCACCCAAGACTGACAGAAATCACCTCTCTCCAAACCTCCTTCTAGTCTGAACTCTTGGGCCATTTCCTACTTATATAGTCACAGAGTCTCCACACTCTTCTTGAAGCTGTTCTTGGATTTGGAATACTCCAGTTCATCATAGTCTGCACTGTATCTCAGACACTCCTTTACCAAAGCTAAGACCATTATTTAAATAATAGGCAGCTGTACAGCTCAAGCTCCTGTCCTCCTACCTTTCTTATCTTACCCTTCCATCCTCCCCAGGACTGTACACTTTTAAGCTGGAGATAGAGAAGAAATGACAGACCTCTGGAACCCACAGGCTTTAAAGGGAGCCCCTATACTCTTGCAATGCTCTTGAGTGCAGCAGTCCACATCTAGGAGCCAAGTCCCACAGAGTTACCACAGGTGTTTCCTATTTTTAATATTCTAAATATCAGGCATGTGTGCTATTAGTGACATGCTTTCGTGCTTCAAGGTGCTGGAAAATGATTAATGTATAAGGGTGTCTACTGCCAGCATCTGATCCAAGTTCACTGACTCTCAGTTAACCGGTTAGGAAAAGTCATGTCTCATGCAGTAGTTCTGTCTCAGCAACCTTCTTCATTGATGGGTCTCCACGGAAGACATCTGAGGCTTTGCTGACTTTCAGTTCATCTCAAATTTTTCCAATCATAGTAAGAGTTGAGTGATTTTGACACGGGGGTCCTCTCTCTCCCAGTTTGCCAGAATGATGACTTCATCCTGAGCTTGAAGAACTTGGAGGTCAGTCAAAAAGATGTCTTACTAACTGGCTTACCTAAGGCTGGCCAGCTGTGGCTGTCCTCACTATCTGATAAGCCTGGGACCCAGTGAGAAAGAACCTGTGAGTAACAAGTCTGCAGAGGCAGTAGTCCTGTTTAACAGGATTCTGATAATGAGTTTGGACTGTATTCCTCCAGTTATATTGTGAGGAAAAAAACCATCCTCAGGTGACTTAGTTTGTAGGCCTGGTTGCAAAAAGTTGCAAGAGAGGGAGAAATTAAATATATGGGTTTACTTAAAAAAAATAAATTCAAACTCAAAGTTTATGTCAAAGTTTCATTAGTTTGTTTGTTTGCTTGCTTGTTTTTTTAAAACAACAGCAACAAAAAACAATCCAAAAACCTCCAAACCAGAGCTGAGAGCCAAGTGAAGCCATGAATAAAGAAGAAGCTTCTTTGCTGCAGGATTTTGATCAATATCCGCAAGCTATATCCAAATACATGAATTTTGTGCCTCTGTGTGTATCCTTGGGAGGATTTAAGAAAGCTTATGCTGTTCATTATTGGACATGGAATGTAGAATCATAAAATGGATCATAGAAAGTTTTGGGTTGTAAGAGACCTTAAAGATGATCTGATTCCAACCCCATTGCCATAGGCAGGGTCACCTTCCACTAGACCAGGTTTCTCAATGCCTCGTCCATCCTGGCCTTGAACACTGCCAGAGATGGGGCATCCACAACTTCTCTAGGCAACCTGCTCCAGTACCTCAAAATGTATTGTGCTTTGCATTGTCTGATACGTTAAAAACCCCTTGAGTGGTAGTAGATGACCTGAGGAGAATCTGAATAGGTTTCACCAATACCTCTGCGTTCAGGAAAAGTTATTTTTCTTGCAGCTGGTATAAATTTTAGCTTTGGTGAGTTTTTTGTCCTCTTCAGGAAAAAAGTGAGTAACAGCACCATTTCTAAGATAAAATGTGCAGTGCACAAGCAAAGCACTGAAATAACAGCTCCCTCTCTCCTGCCAGTGGCAATGAGCTGTGTGCTGACTGATCAGGGCCATACAGAGAGCAGGAGCTGCACAGAGTACAAGGATAATGAAGACCTAAGACTTCATGCCGGCCAAAGGAAAAGCCTGAAAAATAAAGGCACTGTGGGTTGTCTTTCCGTCACATCCAGAGCTGCACTTGACAACCACAAGGACTGAGTGCCCTGCACTCTCAGCCTGCCTCCATACAGATAGAGGATGTTCAGTACTGCCCATCTTCTTCCCACTTCCACCTATTTGTTGTTTTTTTGGGTTTTTTAATTGTAGTGAAGGCTACTCAAGCTAGGGGAAGGCAAGGGTAGAGTACGGGAAATGGTGAGATAAAACCTCTCCTCACTCAGATTTGCCACAGACTCACTGCAAGACACAGCTGCTTGATAATACATGCTACAAGTCTGAATCATAACACACACACACACACACACACACA